>JAIPRM010004420.1:0-23023 GCA_025469315.1 Stegophylla sp. TES_Ste_2020 | reverse complement strand
GAGTCGTTTTTGTCAAATTTTGGATAGTTTTTTCCAAAAAAGACATTGGAGAATTGAGACATTAAAAAAATGACCTCTCTAAAGTACAATCTAGAGGCGAATCGGGTTTCAAAAAGTTATTGATCGAAACTTTTGGACAAGTTTTTCTATACGAAAAGTTGTACACAGAAAAAAAATAATAAATAAATAAATAAACATCATTGTAAAAACACTAGCTTCTTCACTTCATTCAGAATCTAAAATTTTTATTTTATTTTATTTTATTATTTAATATAAAATATTCAGAAATTTCATTAAATGCGATAAAAAATATAATTTTATTACGAATTTTTTATCAATAGTCAACATCAGAACAAAACAATATAATATGTGCTTATTTGAAATCATCTGCTAGTGGGTCGTGTGAAATATGCAACAACATCCAAAATCAACTGTCACGCTGAGTCTAGAAAATTAACAATACAATTAATTTTATTATGTCGATTTGTTTGCAAATGTTTTTATATATAAATATTTTAATTGAAAAAAAAAATATTTGCAATTAACAGTATTCAATATTGCGTTATATTCTCATTGAATTTTGCATTCATGAAATTGATGAAATGGCTTATATATAAAAAAAAAAAAAAAAAAAAAATGGTTGTTAATTGTTATTATATTACGGTATACTTGAAATATTTTTTTTTATTAGGGGGGTCACCCAGAGGCGTCATTTCAACTTTTTAACAGGGCCCGACAAATGTTTAACCGCTTAAAATATTTTATACGCAACAAAATGTCGGTTATTTTTTCTTAGTAAATCGTACATTTTAGTGTAATGCTGTGTGAAATTTTCGTGATACGAAATGAAAACAGACTTTAGAAGCTCGTAAAAATGTCGATCGAAATATTATGTTATAATACGATGATTTTGAATTTTGGGTTATAATATTTTAATGATAGTTTTTAAACGAAACGGCAGACACATCATTTTATTATTGTTCGACAATATAATATTCAACGATAACCGATAAAACTTGAGACTCGATGTCATATTTTCCTTTAGTCGTAAGTACCGACTTGCAACGTTCATACACCACTACTCATATAAATTGTACCAATTTTTAATATTTGTAAGAGATTTCGTAAAAAAAAACGGTCATTTTTGGAATCGATTATTTATATTAATTTACTTTTTTTTTTAGAAATAAATGCTCTCTATTTGACTACAATTCAATATAGTACATAGTAGATAATCTTGTGAAACCGTGCGATTTCCTCAAATAGCATTGAATGTAAATTTAAATTCGATTAAAAATCTAGGTAACATATTAATTGCAATGTCAAGCGGATATGAAATCAATTTCGAGTAATTTGATCAATATCGTAAAGAAACAAGCGAATTGTTAAATTATATAATTCGTATTACATGCCTCTTAGATCTGAAGAAATGCAAGAATCACATGTATTCAAGATCAAATCAAATTTCAGGGAAAATCATATTCGCAAAATATCAATAATAAGTACAAATAATTTAATGTATGCGTTATTTATTCAAATTCAGTGATTGTTTTTGAAAAAAAAAAAAAAAATCTAAAATCGCCTAATAATTAACTACTTACAGCTGTAAAAAAATTAGTTATTATAAACAATTCTGATACGCAAAGAGACTATCAAATATCTACAAAAAATAACGAATACGAGTAATAATAATGATAATAATATTGTATTATGAGAATAAATGTTATTGAGTACGCACTAGTTCTTATGTTAGGTTATGTTTCGTTTTGTTTTAGTAGTTTTTTTTTTTTTCTGTCTGAATGCTACTCCGAGGTCACCTACCAGACGAAGAGTAAACGTAACAGTCGCAATTGTCAAACAAAAAAAATAAAAAATTCTGGGAAACACTGCGAATTGCGATACGTCATTTAGTTCTAAAAACTTTTTGACTAATCGAATTAGATTAGTTAAAAAAAAAAAAAAAACATAAAACACAAGATTTGTAAAACTCGAAAATTTCCTGCGACGTTTGTCGCATTCGTACACCACTATAAGTAGAGATCAAACATTTAGTTTTCTTATTCGCGCAAATACATACACCCTACTACTGTGTTTCAAAAATCTCAACGCCCTCGTCACCTCGTCGACAGGATTTATTGTCGTTAATACGGTGCATTTGTTGGCTTCACCGCGCGATAAATCGGTTAAAACAATATACGTATATATACATTATATATATTATAATACATGTTACACATTATATTATAATACACCGACTGCGACGACGTCATAACATAATAATACGTATTATGCAGTGACATTGTAATATTTTGCGGGTGCCGAACTTGAGAGGAGGACAAGGCGAAACGGTGGCGTGACATTGGTTGGGGAACATGGCATTGACATTGACTAGAGCGAAATTCAATGCTGGTCCATAGACATGAGTATCATAAATCCTCGGTGTGTGGGTCGTCCGTTCATAGACCTACACGCCCGTTGCGCGTTAATAAAAATATTATATATATAGACGTACTTTTACTGCCTACTACTACGTAACGACGTGTACACTACGGGATAATAATATTATAATATTATTATCAATCATATTTCGTTTCGACGAGTGCTTTTGCAGCAGATTTACTAAAATTTAAAGGCATGGATTGAGGGTAAATTTTTTTCGAAAACGCAGGGACAAAAATACACTACATAATAATATTGATATTCGAAATACATATATTTTTGTATAATATATATATTTTTTTTAATTAAATCATAATTATTATTATTATTATTGTCATTCTTAAATTTGTAACAAATTATATTTGTTATTCGTGCAAAGGTCTAACAAATATGATGGTAAATGCAAATCCTCATATTTTTGGTTACATTTTTTTTTTTTTCCGAAGTAACGAATTTTCTTTATATATTTTACGGATAACTATTGAATACAGAAAATGATTAATTTTTAATGAAAATCCGAATATAGGAACACATGTTTATCTATGAATAAATGAAAACACATGAATAAGTGAAAAGTCACATTCGAATTAGTAATTTCCGACCATCTATTATCGACCGGTCTTCTAGGTAGTCACATTATTTGTCAATATTATATTTATTTTAATACCAGAGTAACAAAGTGTTTAAAACGTTTTTTTTACAAGTGATTTTGCTTTAAACATTTTTACATAAAGGGTTTTAGACGTTTAAAAATAAAAACATGACCTTAGTTTTTAAATCAAATCTTATTTTTTTCTAAAAAAAAAACCTTAACATAAACTTTGTCGTAACGCACAAATTAAAATAATAAATAAATAAACATCATTGTAAAATTATAAGCTTCTTCGCTCTGCTCAAAATCTAAAAAAAAATTATGAAGAATAATTTTATTAAAACAGTAATTATTAATACCTAAATAAAATAATATTGTAATCACAATATGTTATTAAAATTTGATAATAGTTTTCCGACTTTTTGTTCAGTAAATTCATCTATACAATATTTAAGTACATATAATTCACCAGTCTTATCGACTTATCGGAGTTTTGGACTTACTAAGGTTTTCGAGTTACCCAGGTTTTAGAAAAAAAATTTGACTTTTTTTCGACTTATCAAGGTTTTCGAGTTATCGAGATTCCACTGTACTTCACTAACAGATTTTCGTTTTTTCGATAAAATCGTTGTCAACAACAATGTATCCGACGGTTATATTACAATGATTATTATGATTTATGAGCACGTGTGTAAGTTGATTTTTTTAAAATAATCTTTTCGGTCATAACTCGTGACTATGAAACATACTATTTGCGCCTCATACTAAACATTAATACCCTTATTAATGTTTAATATTTACTTAGTATGTGAACGGATTAGTTTACTAACACGTTTTGTTTGAATTAAAAATAAGCATGCAAATATTCTTACTTCAACATCTCAAGTATACGATTGAACATCCGGTACCTATGTAGAAGTTATAATTCAAATATATATATATATTATCTATTCTTTTAAAGTACTTAGGTAATATTATTATTACAAGTTAGATTATATATTTATTACTCAGAGATTTACAATTTATTTCAATAATTTGACCCAATAATACGTCGGGGCAAAACTATTGAAACGTTATATCATTTCAGTGAATTCAATATTTATTAAAACACATGCATATTAAGTTTATCAGTATTTTCTTAATTATAATACCTAATACATCAAAATTAATTACTTTTAACGGGCTTAAAAATAATAATAATGAATAAGGACGGTAAAATAATAATGAAATAATTTATTAATCAACTATATTAATATTGTAACTCTTAATAGTATAATTTAATAACAAATGTATGAATTAAAACAATTTACTTGATATGAGTAAAAAGACTTCACATCAAACGAATCCTTTACAAACATTAAAATAATTTGATTAATCACTTTTAAAACCTGTATCAAACTACCTTAAAGAATACAAAGTACAATATACATTATGTTGTCATACGATTAATATACATTCGCTCACCACCGAACGGTATCGTTGGGTGTCTAGACGAGGCAACCCCATCGCTATCTGGAGTAAATCTACATTTTTTCAAAGAAGATACATGATTTGTAGATATTTTAAAATATGAGTTTATTTTAAATAATAATAATTATATAATACTTATTGCAAATAATGACTATTTATAGAATAATCTAACAATAATTTTTACAAGTTACTGTAGCAGTGTTTTGGCACCTTTATATTATTATCTAATATTGTATAATATTCACGCATAATAATCGATAATAATATTGTTACGACACAACTATTTACCTATTATTATTCGAAATTAGTATTGACATGATTATTTAATAGTTTACTTTGACAATATTATTATGACAATAAGAGGAGTGTGTAAAAATAATAGATAAGTGCGTAGCCGTAGTAAGAACCCGAAATAAACAAGGTGACTTTTTTATTAATTAATTTGCAATATTATAAAACATAAACTACTAGTTCGAATTTTGATTTCAATACATCAAAATTCGTAGAAAAATCACGTGAATAAAATTTTGCAATTAAAATAGGGGGAGGAGTACCACTTAAAAAAGAAAAGTTTTTATCATCACAGGATATCCTTTAAGGTTACATGAAAAAAAAATTTAATGAAAAACATAATTTTTATAGGAATTGGACGTTCATTTTTACGGTCAAAAAAGGGAGTGAGAATGCTTCTTAATGAATCGATTTGTATATAATATATATTGCACATTTATACAATATACGCTTAAAATGGCTTAAATGTGCTTGCGTTTATGTACGAAAAACTAGCTATAACATGTGCTACACATACACATCATATATTTAGAGACATATGGTTAACTCGTGAGTCTTTTAGTCGTTACTACGGTGTCGTTAATATACTTTTTTGTTATTAATTTGAGTATTTTTGTTTTATAATCTTGAAATGTGAAATAATCCAGACAAACTTATTTTAATATTGTTATCATCACGAAAGTGGTTAACAAATGCCATTGGATATTAATAGTGTTAATGTGAATGTAATAACTGAAACAAATCGGTGGTGTAAAAATTATTTTACTCCACTTCATTACTTTACACTCCATATTCTACCCCAATCAACTTAATGGACCTTATCGATTTTTTCCTTTTTTTTTTATATATATATAAGTACACATTTTCATATAGAAATAATTGCCCAGAAGTTTCGAAAAGTCACTTTTTGAACCGCATTTTCCTCTAGATGCTACTTTGAAGAAGTTATTCTTCGAAATTCTCAATTGTATTGTTCTTATTATTTGAGAAAAACTATTCAAATGCCATATTTTTATGTGTACACGCTTTCTTATAGAAATACTTGTCAAAAAGTTTCGACTAGAAACTTTTTTTATTTTACTCTTATGTAGAGAAAAATTATCAGTTTTAAAATTGTATTTTCATTAAAAACAATTATATATTTGAAACCCCCCTAAACGCTGTTTTATCCACTTAACCTTGAACAGGTGTTTCAATAGGTATGCCTCGAATAAACCAAACAGTCGTGTAGTTAAATTATGAAAATTTGATTTTTTTTTTTTTTTTTTATGGACCCAACGTTCACACATTTATTTTATTGTATTGACATTTCTCGTCCGTGAATGCGGGTGACAAAGTATGTTTCGGTAACATAAATAAATTTAATTTGATGCCGTCACACCTACATATTATCTCTGAATGTAGATTCAAAAATAAATACAATAAATGCATTATTCCGATTTCTTCACAACTACACAGCGATACTGGCCGGAAAGTACGACCTGGACCATGGGTGCAACTGAAGTCTCAAGTTTCTGAAAAACGAAATTCTTGTCAAAACTATTGGCAACAATGATTTCGTCTGAAAAAAAAATAAAGACGTTGTTTTACTTTATTTGAAATGTAGCACGTTCAGCCCCTTAATCGAACTATTTTTAAGACGTGACGATCCAAATGATTTTTTTTTTTTTTTTATTAATAGAAAACTATGATGTTATCGAAAACGAGTTTTCGTATAATAAGCAATTAAAATGCATATTATTTGTTACATTGTGTAAGAAGAAAGGTAGAAAGAACACATTTACATAAAAAAAAGAAAAAAAAACTGAAACTAAGGATACAAATTCAATCTCCTATGATTGTCACTCGATTGTGCCCATAACCGTGACTATCCCGACATAATCTCTCGACGAGTGTGATACTAGCTGTAGATACATCCGTTGTTTTATCCGAAAAAACCTTGATCGAACATTATGTACATGTATATAATATTATATACCAGTGGTTACCAACCGTCAATGATCGTGATCCTAAAATGTAAAAAAAAAAATACATCATTCCAGTGTTTGTCTTAGTTAATTTTTTTATGCGATTGAATTTACCAAAATGAATGTACCTTTCAAATTTTACACGAAACTAATGTATAGCGGCATCGATATTCGAGAGACTTTCAAAATTATAAAAATGAACCGTTCGATATAAGTTTTAAATAAAAAATATGATTGAAAATCTAAAATCTTGATACTAAAAACGTTCTACAGTCGGGTTAAATGCATTCAAACAGTACAACGTATAAGAACGATAATTGATGTTTACACTCTTTTTTTTTTTTTTTTTTTTTTTGTTACAAGGTTAATGCAGAAAATTCTATTTCACTGCATAAGTACCTCCTACGTGTACTAAGTTAGAACAGTAGTACAGAATTTGTTGCTTCTTTAACATAAAAAAAAAAAAAAATTGGTTTGTTTTGAATTGAGAGACAAATTAAACCGAGTTAAACGTTTGTTGAAAAATGGTTAGGTTAGGTTAAAGATTTAGCAGACCACCTCATAATACATACGAATCACTTCATAAATACTGTTTAACCGTCGAATTCTAATTGATTTCTCGATTAAACTTACATTGTTATAATATGCATAATAATATATTTTATCAAGGAAAAGAAATTAATATCAACGACGTGAAAAAACACCGTTTTAAGACTTACTTAAATTCCCTTTCGTGACCCTCCCCTCTAACTTAAACTTTCGCGCGACGTGTTGTTGGGAACCGCTGATTATTATATAATACACGAATAATTATTATCTTTATTGTTTTCGGTTTTAGACACGAACGCGCTAATTGTTTGTGCACTTATTTGATATTATAATATGCAGTCCCGCCCAAGACGTGTGAACGTCTGCGTCTCGCAATGTTTATAATTCGCATAACATAATACATAATGTTATATCGCATATATATTTGGTATACGGTTCCGCTAGATTTACCTATACACAGTTGTACACACACACCGGCTGTGGTCGGAGGAATCCGACCAGTTACACGGTATGTTATCGACACGTACGGTCGGTCTCTCGGGCATGTGACGTGTGTTTGAAATACTTACTTACTAACCCGTTACTCCGGCTATAACCATCACCTCTGCACGATATTATCATTACACCTATTATACACGACTTCGGTCGCGATTTTCAACAGTTTTTTTTTTTGTTCATCTGAAATCCAAACGTTTGCGAACGACCGGTGTTCGAAAAAGAGTCAAGAACACTTTAGTCTCGAGTACGCGCTAAAAAGTGGTGTTTTAATTCGGCGCACTCGCTTCCTTTACCGTAGATATACAACATACTCGTTTCGATGACGTACAACGCGAATCGCCGCGGTTACACGTTTCCGCGAATATGCAATACGGTTTTTCAAAGTCTGATTTCCGTGAAAATCAAAACGTACGCGTGTAAGTACCTCGATTGTAATTATATATATAATATATATATATATATATATATGTATACGTAAGAAACACTAAAAATGCACTCGACGGAGTCAAGAATACCGACGCGAAGCCGATATAGATATAGGAACATTCGCGTACCTGATATTATTATCAACTATTAATGGATGAATTTACCCTTTTTTTTTTTTTTGTATGATCGCAGAAAAAACGATATTATTTTTAGTTCTAAACACGATTTTCTGGAGCACACGGAAGGTCTGTTCATCTGCTCACGTTTATAGAGCATCTGCCATTCTATATTGACTTTCACGTCTCCGCGAAGAGACTAGCTAGGAGCATGGCTAAATATTTAGCCATGGCTAGGAGATTGTAGCGAAATTTCGCACAGTGCCGCCAACGTGTTGTTCAAAAAGACATACAATTTTTTTAGAATGTTTTTACAATGATGTTTATTTATTTTTTTCTGTGTACAACTTTTCGTATGGTAAATACTTGTCCAAAAGTTATGATCAGTAACTTTTTGAAACCGGATTTGCCTCTAGATTGTACTTTAGAAAGGTCATTTTTTTCAATTTCTCAATTCTTCAATTTTTTTTCTTGGAAAAAACTACCCAAAATTTGACAAAAACGACTGGGAAATCATCATTTTTTGATCCGAACTATATGAAAATTTAAACATAGATAGAAAATAATATAAGAAAGATTTTGGCGCAAGAAAATTTTGAAAATGGAAAAAAAAAATTTTGGACATTTTTCTAACATTTTTTTTTCTCATTTATTTTTTATATTATTAACTTCCCTCGTTCAGAATCGTTTTATTGAAGAAATAATTTATCGTTTCTTTAAAATTAAATACACCCGTCAAGAGAATCCCACCCGTCGTGCGAAGTATGTCCGGCTTTTTTTTTTTGTATGTATCATGTGAACGAGACACAGCGCCATGTAAAAAAGTACTTTTTGTGATTTAAGTTTCATGTTGTAAAATTTCGAAATTTTCAAACAATATTTTATCATTTAAATAATAATTGTGTACAATATATGCTAAGGAAGAAGAAATCTAAAGTTATTATTAACGCTGAGTCGATTAGTTCTGTTCGTCAAAAATTGCCTAAATACCAAAAATTCGATCCCTCTAAAAAATAGACAAGTTGTTTTTGAAAGCTTATCAGTCTTTAGCGGAGTGATGAAAAATTTATACAAATTTTTTTTTTTTTACAAATAAACATGTTTGTACGTACTTAATTTGATTATATTTATTTATTTGTTTGATTCTTAATAAATTCTTAATATGTTTGATACGTGGGTTTTCATTTTTAGATTCTGAACGAAGTGAAGAAGCTAGTGTTTTTACAATGATGTTTATTGTTTTTTTCTGTGTACATGTTTTCGTATGAAAATACTTGTCCAAAAGTTTCAATCAATAACTTTTTGATACCGGATTTGCCTCTAATTTATGTCTGATAATAGTTTTACGATTGAAATTTTTAAAATCGAACTCATCGACTATATAATATATTTACTGCGCAGCTGAATATTACGCAGACTTTATCATCACTGCGTCGTACTATATCGAAATTCGATCATAACAAAATATTATATTGCGTTAAAGTTCATTATTTGTTGTAATGCCGGTTGGCCACTGATTGTGTTACACCTACCTACGATATAAGTATGACACATAGTATTATAAAAATGCATAATTAACCTATAAATATGTATTCTATACATTATTTGTCTGGTAAAGATTATAAGGTATAATTTATTATGAAATTCATATAATAAACCTATACACAAACATTCCAATAAGAGTATAAATAATTTATAATATTCGATTTTGTTTACACGTCAGCGTATCACGCGCTCCGTTAGCAAGTCGTTCGAAAAACTTTAGCCCCGGCGGCGGCGGATCAATCAACACGCGATATTATTATATTATATATAATACACGTCTATAAGAAAATAATTCGTATTGTTTAAATATTTTTCAAGCTGCTGTTTGTAAACATTATGTGACCTGACATCGATGATAAATTAAACACAGAATAATAGAATATAGAAACATGACACAGAATGACCGAACAAAACGAGTTAATATATAAATATAAATTAAGTAATAATTTTTAAAGTTGAACAGTACGTTTTTTTTTTTATAATAATTATAGTGTAGAAAAAGAAGCGATTCGAATTTCTAAATACGTTAAAATCAACAAAACTAGGCTATATCAATTATTTTTTTCCTTTTACCCATGGAAAACGTCGGATTAAAAAATGAACTGCACAATACAATATGTGTGCGATGAGTATACTATGCTAAGAGTCGAAAACAATAATCAGAAAGAATTTCGAGGACAAAAGGGAGAGAAACTGAAACACCGAAATGTGGAACATGAGTTGGCGATTTAACTCACACAAAGGATACGACGCTAAAATGCCTAGATGAGGGAATCTAAGGATTACGAGAAAAATAAAATTGACCTACCATCCGACCCAATATTAACACCTGCCACGAATGGTGTATAGTTTTGTTCTTTTATAGTAAAATATCTGATAAATCGAACTCAATTAATGTACAACTTAAAAACACACTGTAACTTTTGAAGTGGGATGTGCCAATTAATTTCCATCGATTGCCACATGACTATCTGAAGGATCCATGAAATTTGCATTTTTCGATAATTAATAATTATTCGTCATCGTGTCTTCGAGTGCAGTTAAAAAAAGAATCGTTGGTTTTGAATCGTGTTAGGCAATAGGTTCGTATCTACCGACTAAATCAAATGAGTCATAACACAAAAAATAATAAACGCATAATTATTACTTATTAATTGAATATAATGACTAACACAAATTATTAGTCTAGTCGGTGGTAATTCTATAACCATAATATTAGACCCGTTTATTTTGTTAGGGGCTGTGTACAAATTACGAAAGATGTTTAGAGAGGAAGGGGGTCGAAAAAATCTTAATTTTTTAAAACTTAGGTTACCTTAAGTTAGTAAGTTAGTTAGGTTTAAAAAAAACTTTTATTAAAAAGAACAATAACCACAAGAATAATTTTAAAAAAATTGGGCCAAAAAAATACCATGAAAGTTAGAAAATATAGTTTCGAACGCAAGTGAAGAATAAATTAATATTACTGTTTTCACATATTACTAATGAGGTGATAAATAATATTGAGCTAATAAGATGCTAATTAGATTTTAAAAAAATCACCCATTATAATATATAGGTAATAAGTAATAATAATACGAATTGTTGAATACATATCACTACAATATAGAGTAAAATTCTCTCGCCCAAAACTTTCACGCAACAATTTTAGCAATTTTGCTTGTTGCATAAATGCACGAATTGAAAAATTATAATTAAATAAAAATAAAAATTATATTATAGTGTACACTGACGACTAAGTCCCTTAATTTTATTGTAATAATTGGCATCACAAATTAATAAAGTAATAGTAATAATGATACATAAACAATTAAAACGTTATATTAAGAAATCAATTACAGCTAATTAATTAAAATCGATAATTATATATAATGAAAAATAACGTTTAGTCATGGGTGAATAATTTAGCGAGCTACTTAAAAACATTGGTATTATAAAGGCATCAGTAAATAGTAATGATAAATGTTGGTACAGTGTGCAACCTTAGATTAGAATGCAACGACGTGCGCGATATTGTGGTGCGTAATTTGATTAAATTTTAAAATAGATTATCACGGGTGCAATATGCGATTAAAAAATTATTGAAGTAAAAATAAATCATATTCTTCTATTTATATGCGAATAAACGACGTATACAGGGTGTGACTGGTAGATATGATACAATAATTATAGACCGCATAATCTGATCAAATTCCTTTAACACGCAGGGGCATAATAATATTTCCCACTAGACATTAAAGACAGTTGACAGGATCTCTTTTTGTATTCTACCGCGTACAAAATATGAATTGAAACTGATCCCTGGTGTACCGTGTACGTCTAACGTGTTCTTAAAATAAAAATTTTATATTGATTAATAATAAATCATTCGTGTTGATTTATAAAAGATAATATGAAAACGAAATCTCGACAACATTTTCGACCTACAGAGTTAACTGATTGAAACTTTTGGACCAGTACCCAAAATCGTGCTTCCATACATACGGAAAAAAATAAATAAATAACACACGGATTTGTAAAACCAATACATTTCTCGCTATCGCTCAGAATCAAAAAAAGAAGAAAATAAACATCGTTGTAAAAACACTAGCTTCTTCACTTCGTTCAAAATCTAAAAAACGCTAAAAAGTTGTGTACACGTTTACGATTGTTTAAAAGGTATAGAATAACATTTTGCAAAAAAAAAAAAATATTTTTCATCCAATCGGAACCATATTAAAATTTTAAAGTTAGTATAAAAACGTAATCGGTATATGAGGAAGAGCATTAATAAACGAGAATCGTTCCATTGCCAATTATTAGTTCACATTATAATAAAATATCATCGCATCATAAATACTGCGCACGTGTTAAAAACGTTTGTTTCGTATACCAACTTGAACTCTTACAGCCCACACGTTTTCGAATTAGATAAAGTGTAATAATAATAGTATAGAAACGCATAGTACGTATATTATTACTACAGTATCACAGTCATTCTATATGCGGGCTATTCGCCGAACATGGCGTAAACTCTCAGAAAATCACAGCGACCTAATATTATGGCACGAGCCTTTCCGATGCTGACATTTTAATATCTTATAAATAATAAAATACTTAAAAAAAAAAAAAAAAAAATCAATTATTTTTTCTGCAAACGACAAAATAAATGAGAATTCACTAAGAGTCACGCGAATGAGCTTAGAATAAATAAAAAAAAACAATACCTCGTCTGTTCAAAAACATAATAATATAATTATTATAAGCTGCAGGTAGTAATAAAATAGTCAGGAGTTATAAAGTTTATTATTGTAAAAGTGTAGGACAAGACAATAGAGTTACACAAAACAAAAATTTAGAAGGAGGCGATCGTCATCATCGCTTGATTTTTACGCTCACGAGTTAGGTTAGGTTAGGTTGGGTTTGGTTAGATTTGATTAGGTTACCTAACCTAACCTAACCGACGTTTTTAATTAAGTGTTTAAGACATGTTTTAGTTGAAGTTAGTTCACGACGTAACGTTTTAAATTTAATCTGAAAAAATACTGAGTGTTCTTTATTACCTAATTAGTGATATACCTAATTAATAAAATTAACGATATTTTAATCGTAATCGTCGTGAATAATCATTATAATAATTATACCAATGCAATAAATAGACAACGATGTTACAATAATAATTTTGTTCTCTTTAATTTGTTTATTTTTTTTGTTTTTTAGTTTTGGTCGCGATGTGCTTATTAGAATTCGGAACCGTTCCGCACTTACAAAGCATCGGCTTCTTTTGCTCCGATCCAAAAATAAGCCACAAGTACAACGGCGACACGGTGGAGTCGCACGTACTCGTACTGGTCACCGTGATATTTCCGTGCTTGACCGTAAGACAAACAGAAAAAAAAAAAAAAATAGACTTTCAAAAAAATTCCTAAAGCGAATTACCGAATACGAATTAAATGTGTGTACACAGGCAATGATGACGGAATATTTCTTCAAAGAAAAGAACAATTTCGACGCCGAGCGGTACGAGTGGCTCAAGGAGTCGTGGCGGTGGTATCGGCAGTACTTACTTGGGCTGATATTTGTGTTTTTCATCACAGACTTCGGGAAAGTGTTGATCGGCGAACCCAGACCGCACTTTTTGGACACTTGTCAACCCAAAGAAGCTATAAACTGCACAAACAAGTAATAATATTTGACTGTTACGCGTAGAGACAAAATTGAAATAATAATATTATCGACTTGAATATAAAAATATTCACCGACTCGAGGCCGTAACTGAAAATAGATTTCAGAGGGAACCCAAAAAGATTAACCATTTTTTTTTTTTTTCTGCCCTTGTTAATTGGATTATTGTCAATCCCCCCTCCAGTTACTGGCTTGCACCACTTAGGTTCTGAATGTCCCGTTTTAATTTTTGTTTAGCAAATTCAACAATAATTTGTACTGTACACTGCAAAATGCAAAATGTGTCTTTTAACTCATTTCCGAAACTAATTTTGTAATAACATATAAGTATATCTGTAAAAATTACATAAAAGAAAATTTGTAAACTTATTTGAATAAATTACGAACATTCATTATTTTCGTTTGATTGTAAAATGACATATATTCAATACACTGGGAAAAAATTATCCAAAGACAATATATTGTAGATCTCTGCAAGATAATTTATCCGAAATATAGTTTGACAAAGTAAAGATACAAGTGCCTGCTTCCGTTCGGATCGTCACAATAATAATATAATGTTTTGTTTTAGAACAATATTTATTAAAAGTATTTATATGTCATTTTGTTCAGGTATATTGACCATTATAATTGTTTGAACAAACTCGACACGTACAACGTAAAAGACGCGAGCAAGTCGTTTCCGTCGGGCCACGCTTCAATTTCGGTGTATGGATCGGTCACTTTAGTCGTAAGTATACGAAAAGCTATAAATGTATTGTCGTTCTAGTATTTGAAATTAAAATCATCTTTTTCCGCCGTCGAATGAAACCCTCTTATTATTTTTTGTATTTTAAAACATTGAAATTCCAAAGAATATTAACAAAATAAACTGCTAGGTATTTGCTTATTAATACGATCCACGTTTGTAATTATTAGGCTACGAATTTATATGTGTATTTTAAAAATCCGAAAATATGTAACAAAAATTCACAATTTTATAATTTACCAAGAAAAATAAGAAGATCTTTGCGTCCCAACATTTCGTTTTCAACACAATTAGCTAACAGTTAATTTGTTAATTTTTTTAAACATTTTTAAACTGGTGATCTTTTTCTTTGCTCGCTGCTAAGAACCTCTCCTCTTTTGAAAATAAACCCCCCATGTAAATCGGGTTTGTCATTTATGCTTGATTTTTTGAAAATGGCTAAATATGTAAATAGTATATAAACAATTAGTCCTAAAACACATTTCCGTAGTTTTCGTTTTCATTCGATTATCTTCATATATTTTGACAAGTACATACAAATCCACTTCCTATATTATAGTAATTGAAAACAATTCCATTAAGTTTATTTATCTTGAGCCTACACTTTAACGTCCTCAGTTCATTCCTTTTACAATTTTAATTGTTTTTGTTTTTCTTAATATTTCAATATGTTCATGGATTTTTTTTTTTTTTTTTCACGCGCACCAGTGGTATCTCCAAAACAAATGCGTTTCGCGTTCACTGCTGTTAAAACCGGTGTTGCAAGTGATTTGTGTGTTTTGGGCAATGTTTTGTTCTCTGACCAGAATCACGGATCACAGACATCATTGGTGGGACGTGCTGGCCGGTTCAATCATTGGTCTGGTGATCGCCACGTACATGGTAAGTGTTGAAAATGAATTTACGCGTTGGATAACAGTTGCAGTGGCGTAGCCAGGAGAACCTCTCCTCAGTTCTCGTCACAAATCGGTCGTAGGTTTTAATTGTTGGTGAATTTTTTACTTTTTTTTATCACTTAAATTATTTTTGGTGGGTATTTAGTGATAAATTAGATCGATAGAGTGTTCATCTAAAGTCTCAATCCTAGACAAATGCAAACTATAGACTGGACAAAATAAATTAATGTTATGTGACTATTAGGCTATAATCAACGGAGTGAAGTATATTTTGATTTTACAAACATTTTATGAATTTTACAAAATTTTATAAAACCGCTTTTTCGGGCAGTTTGTTTTTTCCGAGAACTATATTGGTATAAAAATTGTGATTTGAAAACATTTTTCGAAATTCTCCATAGTTTTTCCAAACCTAAGGTAAAATCAAGGTGCGTTTGAGTGAAAATGGTGAGATATACCATAAAACAGATTTTTATTTTAGTGTTTTAGTTTCAATTTCAAAAAAATAAAATAAAAAATAGTTCTAGAAATTAACGATTTTCACCGCGGTTATCTGCAAAAGTAGTTTTAATACAAATTTGATTACGTTTTCAAAAAAAAAAAATTGATCATTTTTATCATAAATACTGAATAATTGGTGTTTCTAGAGTACATAAATTTTTCCAATTTTGAATTCTCTATTATAGTGAGCTGAAAATCGAATAAAACCTATATATAACTTATGATAAAGAAAAAAAATATCGTTATTCAAATCAATTTTCACGAGTGACAAGTGTTTTAAGTTGTAATTTTAAAAATTCCGGTCTTTTCTGCGTAAGATATAATTTTCTTTTCTTTTTTTTTTAAAAATTTTACAAACCACTTTAATTAAATTTATATTGTTTTAATGTATAATTTAAATTAAATTCGATTTCAGGCGTTTTCATAACTTGTCTTAGTACTGTACTAATATTATAATACCTTCTGTGAATTTGTTTTTTTTTTAAATTTAATTGTCGATAAAACGAAAGTTTCAAATATATAATGGAGAAAATTAACGAAAAACCAAACATATTATTATTTTGGTTCTTTTTTTTTTTTTCTGGGCACCTCCCATTGAAAAGACTGGCACGCCATTGTAAGGATAACGTCCACAACGGTGACGGCGTTTAGGTGAAACGCGTGAATGACATTTTAAAAGGACGTTTTGACATTACTTTTTAAAAAACTGACCTTTAAAAAAAAAACCACTTTTAATTTATGAATTCTCTAAGTACGGTGTAAAACGTAATAAAAATAACGTAATATTCCGCGTCAATGTGAGAATCTATATTTTATTCCTTTTTTTTTTTATTTTTTATTTTTTTAATTGTCGATTTTTGTCTTCACCAGAACGGGCTGTTGAACCGACAGAAAACCGACGGCAAGTCGCCTTCGACGACGGAAACCTGGTCGAACGAGACGACGGACAACGGATATTTGACCGGGAGACTGTTGAACGTCGTGGCCGATGGTAAAAATCCATCTTTGAATTTGTAAATTTCACGCACTGGACATACGATTTAAAAAAAAATACTCACTTTATACATATTTTACATTGTACAGCATTATTATTGTTTTCATCATTGAAACGAAAAAAAACTGTCTGTTAAAATTTTTTTAAACATCAGTATTCTCGTCATTTACCTATATATAATACGTATGTATATATGCGTATACATTTTCTATTTATTTTAATGGCATTTAAAAGTCACGTTCATATTCGGTTCCATTTATTATATATATATATATATAGTTGTTTTAAATTTTTGACTATTTTTTAATGTTTGTTATTGTGTACATAATATCACTATTAATATTATTATTATTATTAACTATTGTAGATTTATTTATTTTTTTCGTTTGATCTTTAAGTAAAAACATGCATGTACCTATTTACCTAAATTATTATGTATACATGTCGAGTCGATAGAGCTCCATGCCCCCTCCCCCTCCCCCTCTTCCTTGTAAAAATGTACGGGGGTTCCACTCCATTGTGTAGGCGTACCTACAATTATTATTATTATAAGAACGCTTATATGTAATATTTTTTGATCAATTTGGACGTATATTCGAGGAGTATACTCGTACACAGGCACGCATACAAAAAAAAAATTTTCAAAAGGGGGAGGGTTGTAATAAAATAGTAGTATAAGTACACATTACAATAACTGAACAACACTGCAATTAAGAAATCTCTGCAGTCTTTTAGTGCAATATCATAGTAAAAACTAATTAGTAGGTAATGTATAATGAACTTTCGAAAAAAATATTTGGGGGGGGGAGAAGGGATTTGAAACTTTGAACCCCTAACTCCCCTCCCCTCTGTATACGTGTCTGCCGTACATATTTATACCTATAATATATATTATTATTATTATTATCATATAATATTGTGCTTAGCCATTAACGTTGTTTTTTAGTTTATATTTAATTTTTTTTTAATAAACTTTATAATTAAAACGATTCGAAGACGCTGTGAATATTAATATGTTTTATAATAAGATTGATCTATATAATACGTATAATCGCGCATGGTTAATTACACGAAAGAAAGTCACGCGTATGAGCCACCTGTACGATAAGATGTCACGTACAAAATAAATCCTATATGTGAAATATCCGTTCCCGATTCGCCGACACATTGTATTTTGCTTCTTCTTTTTTTTTTTTTTGCTTCATTCCATTTTGCAGAATTTTTTTACAAAATATTATTTTGATTCTCATATAGTTTTGAAGTTGCATCACTTAGGATTTACGAATTTTTCCAGAATAGAAGTAAAAAGGGGCTTTATAGCCCCCCGAAAATCCACAATCCTCACTGTAGTGTGGGCAGGAGCTGGCTGTTATAGATTTTCGGAGTATAATGAGGGCAGGGGTATTTGTGAATTTGCGGGGGGGGGGCTATAAAGCCCCTTTTTACCTTCTAATTTCCAGTTAATTCGTATTATCCGTTCAGTTCACATTTTTGACGGCGGCGACCGTTACGATTTTAAAATATCAAAAGTTAGAAAACTAAATTATACCGAAAAATAATCACACATTGCCTAATGTACTAAGGTACTAACTTAAAATATGTATTAATGAAATATGAAAATCTGCGGCAGTAATGTTTACCAAAATATGGCAAATTACAATAATTTTTGATCGATAATAATTTGATATCCTCAAATTTATCACTTTCATGCATAAATATATAAAATACTATGTTTTATATATCTATGCTTTCATGATAATAATATGATACTTCGACTATGATATGACTACACTATGATTATACTCAATGGATATCGAGCACCTATGACGTCACACACCGACCAAGACGAATTGGACGGGTGTATATACAGCCCATACAAGTATATGTATACATGTACTCAGTGAACAAACTTACGTGAATTGGAATTTAATTTTACTTGCTACACCTGTCCAAGGTGGTTTCGTACTACAAATCGAGGGAAACTTTAAAAAAATTTTCAAAAAAAAAATCAGGAGTCGATGAGCGTAGCGAGTCGACCAAACACACCCAGTGAACTAGCTTACGTGAAATATTATATTTTTAACTTATTATTTTAAATATAAGTAAATTAGTAATTGGGAGGGGTGGGAGGGTACGAGATAAGTGGTCAGACAATACCAATACACAATTATTATACGAAATATCGGTGAAATGGAATCAAATTGTTCGCGAAATACGACTGTAAGTAGTCCGTTCTCGATTCACTCGTATTTTTATTTATTTTTTTTTTTCGCGTTGTTCCATTTTGTCGAATTTTTTTCACATAATGTATTAACAATAAAACCTCACTTAACAGACAGCGGACATCTCTCTGTAGCGAACGTTTTCTCACTACTTTTCAATGGGAAAACCTACATATTATAGTGGACACCTTTATTAATTTTTAAAAAATCTGGTGAGGCTTTGAGTGGATTTTTTTTTGGGGGGGGGGCTTATCACCCCAAGCTCTTCCTCCCCCTAATTTTCTCGATAGTTCAAATTAGTGACGGGTCACCTCCCCGTCATACGTTTCCCCGTCCATTAATTTTTTTCAAACAAATATCCTACATGCACTAATAAATCTTTACCTTTAGACATTTTTACGTACTCTAAAGCCATAATGAATATTAAATAATAATAAATTAATCAAAAAAACTGCACAAAATTTACAATACAAAATCAAATTATAAGCGTTCAAACGCGGATATATACATAGGAACGACGATTGTCGAAAGACGGTTTGTATGCACCTTTATACTACTTTAGTAGTTGTAGTATTTTGGACAAGTATTTCTATTCGAAAAAGTGTTTCCAATAGGAGAAAAAAAAATAAACATCATTGTAAAAACACTAGCTTCTTCACTTCGTTCAGAATCTAAAAGTACAAATTCATCAAGTTCCGGACCCTACTTATATAATATTACATTATATTGTGTTAGGTTAGGTTAAGTCAAGGCAGATAGTCGTCGCTGTTCCCCTCGTCCCCTATATTATACTATGTTCAACTGATTTTTATTATTAGATTAGTTTACAAAAAAAAAAAAAATGGAAAGCGTTTAAAACGTTACTAATAATAATTGGACTATTGTAACGTGAAAAAGTCGATTGGTTAAACAGCCGAATAAAATAAAACGAGTCCTTTTTTCGGCATTATTACCTAATCACCGCATTAACGGCATTTATTTTGTTGTATTTTAGATTCTGAACTAAGTGAAGAAGCTAGTGTTTTTACAATGATGTTTATTATTATTTTTTTTTTTGTGTACAACTTTTCGTATAGTATACTTGACCAAAAGTTTCGATCAGTAACTTTTTGAAACCAGATTTGTCTCTAGATTGTACTTTAAAGAGGTCATTTTTTGAATTTCTTAATTTTTTCAATTTTTTTTTCTGGAAAAAACTACCCAAAATTTGACAAAAACGACTCGAAAACCATAATTTTTTAATCCGAACTATATGAAAATTTAAAAATAGATAGAAAATCATACAAGAAAGATTTTGGCGCAAGAAAATTTTGAAAATGCGGAAAAAAAATTTTGAGCATTTTTCTAACATTTTTTTTGCTCATTTATTTTTTATATTATTAACTTTCTTCGTTCATAATCGTTTTATTGAAAAAATGATTTATCGTTTCTTTAAAATTCAACACACCCGTCAAGAAAATCCCACCCGACGTGCAAAGAACACCCCAACGAGCGAAGTACAATTTTTTTTTTTTAAATCAAACAAAATTAGAATTCGAGAAAACGAATCTTTGAACCAACCGACTTTAAACGAAACGACGTTTTGACTGAAAATGTAAAAGAATCATAATCTATAACTAGTGTGAGTATCTAAATACTCGATTTATATGTATATATGATATGCTCGTATGGTTTAAACGAATAAGTTTATGGAATAAAGCTCAGTAAATTAAACGCGGGACAATTTTATTGAGCGCAATAAAAATACAACATGGTTAAATTTTAAAATATAAAAACAAATAAAAGTAGGCACACACACAATAATATGTAAGTCACCAGTTGTCGTCCTTTGATTGGAAAATTTATAAATTCCTTGAAAAAAGAAGAAAATTCGAACAGGATGAAACTTCATTAAACTTCATTGATATAATATTGAGAGTACAGATCCAAAACCGAAAAAATAAAAGTATAAAGAATGGATTTTAAAGTTAAAAACAATTCATAGTCAATTTTTTTTTTTAATTACGGATAACAGAAAATTTTCAAAAAGCAAAAAGCATTTAATTATTTTATTTTACACGTATTTTATGTTTATTCTCGAAAATTGACTCAATCAAGAACTGATTATCTTTTAATTATGACGTGTTCATATTTTTCTATATTTTATAGCATGTAACAGTAGATTCCTGATGATAATGTTTCAAACGTTAAAAATAATAAAAAGTAAAGTATCTGAAAATACGCGTATGTATGTAATTATGATTTTCAAAACAATTCATAAATATAGGAATGTTAAAAAATAGTTAAAAAAAAAAAAAACTTTGATAAAACTCCGACGGTGGTTTAAAACAATAAAACATAAATGGCTGTTCAGTGTTCATTTACGGAATAATTGATACGACAAATTATGTATTTGACATAAACAGAACATAAGACTTATAACATTTATACATTCATTCGTAACAACTATAAAATGATAGTAAAAAATTGAAAAAGTAATAAATCTGTTTTTACACTCGAAACATATTAAAATATCATAAGTTTTTACTACATATTTAAGGTTTGTATATATTTTTTAATTATTTTTGCTTTTTATTTCTATTACATACATTTTGTTCAATAATAGAATATAGTATTCGAACAACAATCCTGAATCACCGGGAACAGCTCACAAGGTAATATTATTAATTGTTTTAGATTCCGAGTGGAGCAAAGAAAATAGTTATTTTAAAATGATGTTTATTTTAAATTTTGAACAAAATGAAGAAGCTAAGTTTTAGAATCTGAATGAAGTGAAGAAGCTAGTGTTTTTACAATGTTTATTATTTTTTTTTTCTGTGTACAACTTTTTGTATAGAAATACTTGTCCAAAAGTTTCGATCAATAACTTTTTGAAACCAGATTTACCTCTAGATTGTACTTTAGAGAGGTCATTTTTTGAATTTCTCAATTCTTCAATTTTTTTTTTTTTGGAAAAAACTACCCAAAATTTGATAAAAACGACTCGGAAACCATCATTTTTCGATCCGAACTATATGAAAATTTAAACATAGATAGAAAATAATACGAGAAAAATTTTGGCACAAGAAAATTTTGGAAATGTAAAAAAAAAAAGTCGACGATTGGGTTAGGTCAGGGTTGGTTTGGGGCGATATTAGGTGGTGTTCGGAGGACAATGTTTTTAAATGTTACGTTATAAGACATTTAAACAAGATCCAGTTATAATAAATGAATTAAAAGAAACCAGAACAATATTCCTATTACGAGCGATTAAATAAAAAAAGCCGGACATACTTCGCACGATGGGTGTACTTCGCACGACGGGTGGTATTCTCTTGACGGGCGTATTAAATTTTAAAGAAACAATAAATAATTTCTTCAGTAATACGATTCTGAACGAAGGAAGTTAATAATATAAGAAAAAAAAAAAATTCAAAAAATGTACAAAATTTTTTTTCACATTTTCAATATTTTCTTGCGCCAAAATCTTTTTTATAGAATTTTCTATCTATGTTTAAATTTTCATAAAATTCGGATCAAAAAATGATGGTTTCCGAGTCGTTTTTGTCAAATTTTGGGTAGTTTTTTCCAAAATAAAAATTGAAGAATTGAGAAATTCAAAAAAT
>JAIPRM010004419.1:0-23028 GCA_025469315.1 Stegophylla sp. TES_Ste_2020 | reverse complement strand
GGTTTTCGAGTCGTTTTTGTCAAATTTTGGGTAGTTTTTTCCAAAAAAAACATTGAAGAATTGAGAAATTCAAAAAATGACCTCTCTAAAGTACAATCTAGAGACGAATCGGGTTTCAAAAAGTTATAGATCGAAACTTTTGGATAAGTATTCCTATACGAAAAGTTGTACACAGAAAAAAAAAATTAAATAAATAAATAAACATCATTGTAAAAACACTAGCTTCTTCATTTCATTCAGAATCTAAAATAAACATTATTGTCGAAACAATATGGTTTTTCGCTCCACTCAGAATCTAAATTACTACAATATACTACTCACCCATAACAGTAGCCAAAATCAATTACAGAAGCACGGGGGGAAGACACGAGGGCCTGTCTCATCCTTATTACGCCCAAAAAAATATTTCAAAAACAGTTTTTCAAAATGTTTATCCGTTTAAATAATATAGCTATGGAAAAAAAAAATATTCGGAGGAATATGGAAACTGGAAGAGAAACTGGCGTTTTATTTGTAGAGGAAAAAGGATTTTTTTTTTTTTTTTTTGAAGAGAATGGATAGTGGAGGAAAATGGTACCGCCCGAATGAATCACCCTGTATGTTACACACACACACACACACACACACACACACACATAAGGGCACAACAATACGCGTGTGAATGCACGTATTAATGTGGACGGCTGACATTAGTGTATACCTATATACGTACACGCGTATATGTATTATCATTATTATTATTATCACTGAGTATTTACATATATTATTCGCATGCAGTTTAATTTAAACTAATTCACCGCGCTGCCATACGTATCAGATGTAGGTAATAATAATAATAATAATAATAATAAATATAACCCTTATTATTATTGTACGCACTCGCGGCCGTGTGTTGAAGTTATTAGTATTTATTTTAATGAATTTAATTGCCCCGCGCGAAAAGTGTGCGACAGCAAAATAATTATAATAATAATAATAATAATAATAATAAATACGCGCCTATTACTATAACGCGATAATTATTACTAATGGGAGCGGGGCTTAACTGGAAAGTTTTCGCGAACAATGTCCTCGGGGCGATATTATTATTATTGTGTATCAGTGTGTGTGTGTGTGTGTGTGTGTGTGTGTGTGTATGGACCGCCCGAAGACGAAGACTCCGGAGAGAGGCATTAGGAGGGGGTAATGGCTGTAGAGTGGAACGAACGAGAGAACGGCGGCGGTCGAACGAAAAGTACAATGAATTTTCACGGTACGGACGCGCGCGAAGGGAACATAATCATAATATGCAGCTACGGTCGATCGGAAGCCGGAATGGAACGAATGGCCGAGAAGTAGGTTGGAAAAAAGACGGGAGGCGGTCGATAAAAATGAAAATGTCAAAAGTTTTTAAAATATAAAAGAAAAATGTATGGAAATTTTTTTCCAACACTTTTTATCAGAATTTTTATTCAGACCAAAGCGAAGAAACTAGTGTTTGAACAGTGATGTTTATTTATTTATTATTTATTTTTTGTATGTGTACGCGCTTTCGTATAGAAATACTTGTCCGAAAGTATCTACCAGTAACATTTTGCAACCGGACTTGCCTGTAGATGGTACTTATTAGAGAGGTCATTTTTCGAAATTTTCAATTGTTTTCTCAAAATTTTTAAAAAAACTTTCCAAAAAATGACTCGAGATCTATATTATTTTGATCCAAACTTTATGAAAATTCAAACGTAGACAGACAATAACATAAGAAACTTTTTGGCGCAAGAAAATGTTGAAAATGTGAAAAAATAAATTTGGATATTTTTCTAACACTTTTTTACAATAAATTTTTTTACTTTTTTTTTATTCATTAGAATAAATAAGTAAAGTTAAATAATGTGAAGTAGAGTACAGACAAGAAAGCCGGACATACTTTGTACCACGGACATTCTTCGCTCTTCGGATCAGATACTCTTGGTAGGTGTGTTTAAAATGACAACTATTATTGTTTTTTTATATTGTTAACTTCCTTCGTTCAGAATCGTCTTATTGAAAAAATGATTTATCGTTTATTTTTCAAATTCCACACATCCACCAAAAGTATCTGACCCGAAGAGCGAAAAAGGAGCAAAATATGTTCGGCTTTATTGTTTATACTTCACTTTATTTTTTTATCTTTTTGGTTTTTATTTTAGAATTTTATTACGAGTGAAAAAGTATCTCTCTCTTGATAGAATTATAATCAATTACAATCTTTATTTTTGTATAGATCATTTTTTAGTCACATTTAATCGACATTGATTACGAACAGTGAACGTTTTGTGGAAATAAAAAATAAAAATAAATAAATAAAAAATGAACACTTAAAGAGTCAAAGAACTGGTACCACTACTTCGGGTGCCGATTTGGAAATCAATCAAACATTCGGCTACCCAGGAAACCGTGATGAATTTCCGATTCCGCGAAATGAAATATTAAACGCGTTATTGATTTAGGGCGAACTAATTTCACATTCTCGCTATAGACAGACCGCGTCAAACTCTGTCGGCGGCACCGGTGTTCCGATTTTAATATTTTATTCGTCCCGGTGGAACCGTCTCGTGTCACCGGATCGTCACCGGTCCTCCGTTAATTATTCGCGTATGGCAATTAATAATTTCACCGATATCGATCCCGCGTTACGTGCGTATCGACCACACCGGTGCACAGTGGTCTAAATCAGTGTTTCTATATATTTATTATATTTGTGTATGGATTACGTATATATTACGTATCTATAATATATCTATTTAAAAATTTCGTCTCCGTTTCTGTATCAACATTATTAAATTTCTTAGTCTATATTAGTGGATCTAATATGAAAAGGTTCTTAATTAACCTTTTTCTAAAAACTACTTTTTACATAAATAGTTTTTTTTTTTTTTTTTATGACAAGGCGCATGTTTTAACCTGACATTCAGGTTTACTCGATCAGCATAAACGATCAATTTAAAACGAAAGTAAAAGGTCCTAAATCACTAAGATCTAAAAGACAAACGCATATTTGTCAAGATCAAATCTCAAGGTTAATATAATAAAATAATATATTCAGTATTAAAAGGTTCTACTTCGATTCTATCACTACCAATGATACAATATTGTTGTACAATATTACGTATATTTTAAAATTAAATACTTATTATCATTCTGACTTGACATTACTAATTATTGAACTTTATAACACAAGCCATTATGACTGAAAATTAATAATAATATAATAATCATTTCACTTAATTACGACTGCATAGTTCATATTATGTTAATTATAAATACTCAATTTATTGTATTTATGATCAAATGCAATACGTTATTCATGTACAACAGTATTGAAAGGTACCTAGAGTTACACACATAATAACAATATAATGTCTTCATATTGTTACAACATATTTTTGTGTTAGAACTGCTAGAAGGTTGGCAGCACTATAAATTTGATCATATGAAAACAATTCAACTGAAGTGAAAATAATAATATGTTAAAATGAAAAATAATCGTTTCATACTAAGCAAATATTAAATTATATTTTATTGAATTATTACTAGGTAAATAAATTATAGAAATGAATTGTCGTTTTGGTACAACATACTTCGCAAGTTTTTTTTTTTTTTTATGTGATGGACCTGTTTGCAATTACAAATGTTTACTAGAGAGTTAGAAAATATTTAAAGTCAAACCTTAAATTAGCTTTCTTGAACAGTTTTATAAAAACGATTTAAAACCTTTTCATGCTAATCCCGCTTATTGTTCTTTAGGCGAAAATACACTTATCTATAAGATATATAGATTAAAAAAAAAAAGTATCAAAAATTAATAGTTTTTTTTTTTTCTCTCTTAACTCGAGGGTTCTAATTTCGAACTTTACGGTTCTATAGCCATCCCTAAAATTCCCAAAGTTGCGCCACTGGATCCGATAAGAATTTGAACCCTCTGCAGTGGGTAGAAATCACTCTATCACGGCATTGTATATACATATAATACATGCGAGACTTACAAAACGTGTTAGGGGTAAAGGGTTGACGGTGCGAGGTGGAGAAGAACACCCTCGTGACAACCCCACCCGTCTCCGGCCCTGCATGGCCAACGGATACGCAACTGGTGGTGTGCGAGCGGTAAAAGTCCACTGGCTGGAGGAAGAGGAAACAGGCCCCAAAGCAGGTGTACGTCACCGGTCACGCGTATCCGGGTTCGGGCGATTATTTAATAATAATAATTGGCCAACCCGAGAAACTTTTCAATAAAACTTTTCGCACCCCTCCCCCACCCCCTCTGAATATACATCCCCTACTGTGTACACACAACACGCGTTTTATTCGGAGCGAACGCTGTGCGTCACACCGCATCACACGATAACGAATAATAATTGTTTAAATTTATAATAATAATTACTATCACTAGCCGTAACGTATAATTTTATCTGCTAATGCAGATTTAATAATCATACCGTTCAGGAAGCGGAAGGGGTGACCTCTGGACTATTAAACGCGATAAAAATATAATAAAAACAGTTTTACACGTGACAATTTTGCATAAAAATAATAATTTAATATGCTCATAATTGCAAAAAAAAAAAAAAATTGGTACTCGCCCAGTTTTATGTCCTCTCCATTAGCTGATAATGAGAAAAAAGTACTGATGAAACATTTTGTTTTTATTTTTAACATTATCTTGTAACAAAATATTTTGCATATAATTGTCTATCTGCATTAAGATTTTCATAATATTTGGAATTAGAAAAAAAAAAAAAAAAAGATAATTTCCGAATCGTGTTAGTCAAATGTTTGGAAGTTTACACCGTACAGTTTCGTGAAAACTATTGAGAATTCCGCGAAATGATCTCTTAAATGTACCATCAGAGGTGACTTGTGATTCAAAAAGTTACTGGTCGAAATTTTAAAACGAGTATTTCTGTACGAAAAAGTGTTTACAGAAAAAAATAAATTTAAAAATAAAAAATATAAATTATTGAGAAAATCCTGGCTTTTTCGCTCCGCTCAGAATCTGAAATAATAGTGAGCAGAGAAAACGGAGAATAAAACACGAAAAATAAAAAACGACAATTTTGATGAGGTATGAGCATGACAATTTTTAGTGGTCAATAAAAGTTTCAACTTGCAGTCTGTTTTTTTATTTATTTTTTTTTTTTTAAGTTATGTTAAGAAACTAAAATTGAATTTATAAAAATTCACGTTATGACAAATTTTTCAATATATTTCTGTTTTTCTGTAAATTATTGAGTAGTTTTCCTTTACGCATAGAAAATTCACTGAAGTATAGTATCTGTGATCTGAGTGTGATTTCGAGTCTATAAAGTAACTGATCGAAAATTTTTCGGACAAGTATTTCTATACGAAAATGTGTTTTTTGGAAGAAGATAAAAAACAAAAATAAATAAATAAATAATCATCATTGTAAGAGTATAAGGTTTTTCACTTCGCTCGGAATCTAAAAAGGGCCATTGGAAGAAAAAAACTATATACATTATGGGCAGTTTATAAACATAATATACTGTTTCATTTTAAAACTACGTTTTTCGCTAGATCCACAACCGATAGCCATCCCTTTAAATCCACCCCCGATTGCCACCGGTTCGTCGACGTTAAAATCGTTCCAAACGATTATAATACAATAAAACGGCGTCATAATCCTATAGTCCCGGATTAATGATCGCGGGGACGACAATGTGAGTTAAATACGACATTGTATCAATAACGCGAGGATTAAATTTAATACAATACATTATAGTATTATATGGCGTACGATATTCGCCCCGAACGCGACCTAACACTGTTTGGCCGTAGACTTAATATTTCAGTCGTTCGGAAAATCCGTTTACAAGGAAATTATTACTATAATAAAAACCACTAAAGAGTTTAATAATAAAAACATAGGCTGCATCCGAATTGGTTCCCGTACCTCAAAACTGACATCCGAATTGGTTCCCGATATTTTAGGTAAGTGGAAAAAAATTCAAAAAATATTTTTAATGTAGCGCGGACGATAATTGAACATTTAGAAAAAAAAAGTTGAAAATGTTCAATAGAACTAAAATTATTGCAATTGTCAGTTAATTGTGAAACACCCTATATGTATATATAATCCATGTAACACTGTACTGTGAAACGTATGTTAAATTGCGAAGTACAAACAAATTACAGAATTTGAAGTCTAAAAATAAGGAAACATTTATAAAAATAGAAATAGACAAATACAATAATAATGAAATTACTAAATTAGAATTTATAAAAAATGTTTGTTGCAAATTTTTATCACAATAAAACATTAATACATACCTAACTATTATACTTATAAAAAAAGAAAAATTGACCAATTGAAAAACTGTATTATTATTATATTACTTATTATTATTTTTATTTTTTATTATATTATTTATTATTATTTTTTATGTAAAGAAGAATTGACGAATTGGAAAAATGTATTATTATTATATTACTAAATATTATTTTTATTTTTTTGAATGACATTCATGACAAAAGCTAACATTTTTAACCATTTTTATTATATTATTTATTATTATTTTTATAAAAAAAAGAAAAATTGCCAAATCGAAAAACTGTATGGTGATTTCATTACTTATTATTATTTTTAAATTTTTAGAAAATGGGAAAGAAAATTAAAAATGCTTTTTACGGATATAACGGGGAACCAATTCGGATATGCCCTTTGTAACAACCCGGGAACCAATTCGGATATACCATTCGTAACAACCCGGGAACCAATTCGGATACACCGAAAATATAATATCTCTAGATGACTTATCTGGATAGAAACGTTTTTTTGACGGTCTTTTTATCTTACCTATTTTAATAGAAGTATATTGATAATATTTTTATATCAAGTTTATATCAAGACGGCTTTTATTTTATTTTTTTTTTTTATCTATACAGTTTTTTTTCAAAACTGTTTTTGCCAAATGTCCGCTTCACGCAGAATCGAAAAATTCGATTACAAATAAACAAAACACGTCATCCACTCGATTAGAGTGAAAATAATTCTAGCCTAGTGTTTTCAAAATCACGAACAAAAGGAATGCAGAAATTCGATAAAACAATTTCGTTTGTTATCCCAAAGGCGTTTTATGTCTTGGTATTATTATTGTTTTAAACGTTTTCGGGCTGTCTTTTATTTTTTAACACAGTTCCGCCAAAACGGTTTGTCCCGATATCTGTTTATTATCGACTAAGCACGAGGCGAACAAAACTTTTATTCGTTTAAGGACGTACCGTCCCCTCCCCTCGGGAATCCGTAAACTTCTCCCGTCGAATCTATACACGTATAGTATTAGTACACCTGAAATCAGTCTTTACGATGATGAAAACACGAGACAAAACGATAACATCCCATTATTATATAAATCTATATTATTTTGATATCCGGTCACGATTTTTCCGACGTGCATTTCGTTTTAGTGATTCCGAAGGCGTTTCCTTTTTATATTTCCGAACCGAAAGTTTATCTAAGTGTTATAAACAGGGCTGGGGACTTCGAGAACCCGAAATCATGAAAATAAGCGCTTAAAAACACAGTTAAAAATGGTAATTAAATTAGCGTTTATAAATCAGAAAATTACATTAAAATTACAATAAATAAACACCTCCTAGAATCGAACAGAAAAATCAAAACTATTTTGAAAGTAAAAACGGTGAAATATGTGTTTTTAATTCTAAAGGAAACTTAAAACCCACTATCAACTACCGTTTCAATAAAAATAATAAAACAAAATAACAATTTTTTTTTTATAATATTAATAACTTTTATTTTGCAAAATTTACAAATTTATCAATGTCGGGTAATCAATGTATATCCGAGTTAAATTACACTCTGTATAAGTTTGTTTGTACATTAATATCATATCTTATTGTATAATATAATCAACAAAGTAAAAATAAAAAAAGAATGTAAACAAAAGTATACATCAAAGTTAATATTTTTTTTATTATTATTATTTATTTATTGTCAATATACAATTACATTAGATTATTTAAAACAAATAAACATTTTCATTTTGACGCTGTCCCAAAAGCGTAGCTTGTGGTGGGTGCAGCAAGTTCAGAAAAAATAAATATCAATATCTAGATAAAAAAAAATAAAAATAAAAATAACAAAAAATAATAGTAACACAATTAAACAATGTTTAAATTTAGAACAAAGAGAGAAAAAAAGAATACAATTTTATAATGTAACAAGATTTAAACTAAGATTATTTACATATTTATTGAAGATATATTTATTTTTATATAATTTTAAATTTATATTAAACATACTACATAATCTAATACCGACACTAATAACCATTTTTCTACCAAACTCTTTATGGGCTACTGGAATATTTAAGTCAACCTCTTTTTTTAAACGAGTACAATATGAATGATTTGGTGAATACTCTTCTAAATCAACATTAAACATTCATTTAAGTATACTAAACAGATATAAGCCATTTAAATTTCTGATATTTAACGTTTGAACAAATGTATCTTGAAATATACTCAAAGTCAGACATTTTCATGAAATATTAATAAAATATATAAATATGTGTATCACAAGAAAAATGCAATAAAATGCAGTATAATCAAGACCGTAGCCAGCATGACATTTCGGGAGGGGTTTAGATTATAAAGACGTATTTTTACTAAATAAATTAGGACAAAAAAAATCTCAACAAAATCTGTTCGCCATTATAATACTTACATTATCATGAAGTTTATGCAATTTTACATCAAATAATATTAATAATTATTATATAATTTTATTTATTTTGATTTAAAAATAAATTTCAGGGGAGGGTTCAATCCCCTGACTACGGTCTAGAGTAAAATGCATTATATAATTTTAAAATAATTTATGTAAAAAACCTCAAAATATGCAAAGTAAAATTTCATTTTTGAACTCGTTAGGTTATGATTCGAATTTGCAGCTCGTCCAGCAATTTTTTAACGCATACAGTAAAAAACGTGTAAATGCTGGAACTTCCGGGCCCTAATAATCATTATTATTGTCTCGCCCGAGACACTCGGCACGTTTTATTCGTCTCGATTCGCTGTCGTCGAGTTCGTCGCGCGCGTTTCTAAGCATTTTCTTAGATTTTTTTTCCACTGACACCGTTCGAAAAGCTTTTTCTACGATTTTCCAACGTTCCAAAACGCTACTGCACGCATAATGTGCAGTATTGTTACAAGGAAACTCTCGATTTCTAGAAATATTTGAATATATTTTGTGCGAACCAAAACGCCCGGTGTGATTTCCACGAAAACGGAGAGAGGCACGTAAATAAATAAATAAATAATAATAATAATAATAATAATAATAATACGTCACGGCATTGGAATACAATATTAATGTGTACGACGAATTCCGACGGATTTTCAGCGAATCGGCCGAATAAAATCGCATAACACAATATTGTCTAAGCCGTTAATATTTGAACGCGAAAAATATTGTTTCCATATTCCGTTTGAACCGCGTGTATGGCGGCATAGAGACGTTGTTCGCACCACGGGTATTCCTCGCTCTTTGGGTCGGATACTACTCCCTTGGTTTTCATTATATTATTAATATTTCCTTCGTACGGAATCGTCTTGTTGAAGAAATTATTTGTCGTTTTTTTTTTTTTTTTCAATTCTACACTTCCACCAAGAGTATTCGATCAGAAAATTGAAGAATACCCGTGGTGCGAAGTATTTCCCGCTTTCTTGTCTATACCTTACTTTACTTTACTTTATTATTATTATTGTTAATATACAAGTTCGCCGCTCAGTTCCAATTATATTATTATTATTATTACGACTTCCGCCGTTTACGGCGACGTATAAACTTTGCTCCAACTTTATTCCAATGGCTGCTGTGGCGGCGGCGGTGGCTGCGGCCAAACCATTAGACGGGTAGCCGTGGGTTTAAGGGTTAATCGCTAATAACATTATAATAATAGCCAATAGGTAAATTCGGATTTCAGGGGGCACACGTGTCATTTGCACCACTTTGCCATCAGCGTGGTTCGGGTCTCTCTCTTTTTTTTTTTTTTTTTTTGTGCCATTACGAGAAACACCGGACTGGACGACGATGCACAATGGTTGAAAATCCAAAATAAATTGTCGATCAAAAATGTATTTTTCAATTTAGCCGTACAAATCTTATGTTTTTGTTTTTTATTCACTAAAGAATAGTAGTGTACTATTTAAAAAATATATTTTCGTTTATTTTGGTAATTTGTTTAAAAGTTGCATGTTAATGATTTCTTCTGTATACCAATTTTTTCTAGAACTTATTTAATAAACCATAAATCGAAATCAAAATAATTCAAATCTACAGATATATATATATTTATATATAATGTACAGTTTTAAAGTTTTACAGTTTTTTTTTTAAAGAACTACATTTTTTTTTTAGATTCATAGAAGTTTTTCTGTTTAAAAAAATATTTTCATTTATATTGCAACGAGTTTTACTTTATTTGAGACTTCGAAAAGTTTAAAATTGTAACCTATCAGAATGTGACTTTATACATACTTTATATTCTGACTGGAGCGAAGAATCTAGTGTTCTTACAATAATGTTTATTTTTTTACTTTTATTTTTTTCTCTAAATATTTTTTCGTATAAGAATATTTGTCCAAACATTTCAATCAGTAACTTATTGAATGCACGTTTGAGAGCTATTTTTTTCGAAATTCTCAATAGACTTTTCAAAATTCGTGAAAAACTACCCAAAATTTAACAAATAGATTTGAAAAAACAATTTTTTTTTTAATCCAAATGTTTTGAAAATTTAAATATAAATAAGCACATTTCTTTATTTATTAGATTAAAAATAAAAAGTAAAATAAAATATTGACAAGAAAGCCGGACATACTTTACACCACGGGTATTCTCTGCTCTTCGGGTCAGATACTATTGGTGGGTGTATTGAAAACGACGACTATTATATAAATTGTTCTTTATATTATTAACTCCCTTTGTTCAGAATCGTTTTATTCAAGAAATGACTTTTAGTTTCTTTAAAATTCCCCACTCTCACCAACAGCATCTTTCCCGACGAGCGAAGAATATCCGTGGTACGAAATATGTCCGGCATTTTTGTCTATACTTTAATTTACTTTACTTTCTATGCATATTTCCAATTATTTTTATTTATATTTTCATGCGCACTCGTATTCGGCCAATTTCAACTACTATAACTTATCATTGCTAATAATAATATATGCCCGTGTAACGTTATTATTATAGTGTCATTACTGGGGTCGCGATCGCATTTCTGGCCGCCTCCGCCACCGTAAAAGACGAACCGTTTATATTCATATTGCCCCGCGGACAATATCGGCTTATTACGATATAATAATGATATATCCGATTTTCGGGTCTCTCTCGATAACCGATCCGGTGCCCGACGTAATAATAATAACAATAATAATTTAATATTATTGTCGTTATCGCAATAACGCTGGCCAGTCTCTTGTTTTGGATTCCGAGCAGAGCGAAGTTGCCTGTGTTTTTAAAATGATGTTATTTTATTTTTCTTCTGTAAGAACTTTTTCGTATACGAATATTCGTCCAAAAGTTTCGATCGGTTACTTTATGGATCCAAAAATATCAAATCGACGATGCTTTAAAGATGTCATTTTTTTTTTTTTTTTATATGAATTCTCGATATTTTTCCATGAGTATTGAAAAACTACGCGAAAATTGACGAAAAGCGGAAAAAATTCTTCATAGCCCGAATTTTCATAAATTCGATTTGAGTTTTTTAACATAACTTCAAAAATAATTGATTTTATCTATTTTATTTTATTTTATAATTCTTCGTTTTATTGTGTATTGATTCATAACGTATAATAACTGATTTTGTTGTACGTTATAGATTGTATTATTTTATGTGGCCTGACACGATTAAGAAAAAAAAGAGTTGTCAGTTTTATTTTAAGTAGGTATGATAAGGTGTCAAATAACATGTCAAATTTTCCAGATTTAATTGATATCAAGCAATAAAATGTGTGCAGAGTATAGCTGTTGTATTGCGTATTCAGCTGATAATATCGAGAATTAATCTTTTTTTTTTTTTTTTGATTGCATCTAACAAAACACAAGGTAAATCCAAGATGCTATTTTCACTCCAAAAATGGTCAAATATTTTTAAAATTTCGTTTTTCATCTTTACTTCACTACTGTTTGTCAATTTGTGGAAATTTCAAATTTCTAGTTAATTTTTTTTTCGAAGTCATAACGAAATTAATAGTACGGATTTGATGGAAGTATCGTTTCAGGTATATTTTGTTGATCGCGCTGAATTTTTCGACAGGTTTCCTCGTTTTTAGAAAAAATATTGAGAAATTTGAAAATAATCTCTCAAAAGTACCAAATAAATGCAATATCCGATCCAAAAAGTTTCTGTTTGAATCTTTTGGGCAAATATTTCCATGCAAAAACTTGTGCATACCAAAAAATAAAAATAAAAATAATTAAACTACCGCTGTGCTCAGAATCTAAAATGGTGTATTATAAAAAAATATCTTTATTTTATTATTATTAATCATTTATCAACGTTTAAACAGGAAACGTTTACACGTTCACTGATTTTAAGAATACGTTAAAGACAACCAAATACCTATTGTGCAAGACGGTGACATCAACGGGGTAAGTGTAACAAATCGATCATAATTTAATCGTGTCAGACGAGAACGATATAGTTCTGTCCAAAACAAGGTTGATTGTTCCCATAGGAAGTAGTCTGGAAAGGGATGATGGCGAAATGATTTCTCCAAAAGAATGCATTTATAATGAATAGACCGTCGGAAACTTCTAATTAGCCATTAAGTTAAATTAGGTAGTTAATAATTATAATACGAAATGATGAAGTAAAATTAAGTTTCTGTACACGTTTATTTTAAATTGTGTACTTTATAATGCTAGGATGTTGTTCTTGTCCCGCGTATTCGTCAAAAGTCGAGACAAGGATTTTTTCATAATTCAGCCTTAAACACCAAAACGATTAGCCAATTAATGGAAAATAACTTATCGTCATTGAATATTTATTAGACGTGTTTTCTTGTAATCTCTACGAATACATTTTAATATCGTCGACAAAAAGAAGGCGTAAGACGAGCCGGTCTTAAGTGTATTTGCGTCCTGGGCTAATACAAATATTATTTGCTAATACCCCTATTGCGAATCAGTTTTTTTATTACTTTAACTTTAAATTTAAATTATACACTACATTGTTAAATGTAAAGAAGAATTATGCATTGACAAATTCGATCACGTCTCGTACAACAATAGTTGGTTTTTAATCATTTTTTTGTGATGTATACATTTTATTTTTACCACTGACGCCCTTAATATTGTCGGTGCTTTGTGTGACCTACCCTAAGATCGGCCCTAGGCGTATGAAAACCAAATAGAAGCAAATCCAGTTTCAAAAATTGTTGATTGCTAATTTTGAATAAGTATTTCTATAGGAAAAAGTGTGTACAGAAAAAAAAAAAAATAACAATAAATAAACATTATTCTAAAAACACTAGTTTCTCTAGAATCTTAAATTTGAAACAGTATTGTAAGTATTTACACGTCTTATCTGTTTAGATTAATTCTTCAAATTCCGAATTTCAATATTGTTTGACAAATCAATAAGGGACCGAATGTACGAACTTTTATATGTCAAAAAAAAAAAAAAAAAAAAAAACGAGAAATTGCCAAAACTAAAAGTGAATTACTGATCGTCCCGACTTATCGCGTTCCGTTGAATATCTCTGTTGGAAAAATTCGATTTTCTTAGGATTTCCTCCGGTCGCGTCCCGCAACAACAACTCGAAATGTCGCTGAGATTTTCGTTTTTTCTGCGCGTCATTCGCTTTTCAATTAATCTCATTTGAACATTATAATAAAAACGACTTTTTTCCCTCCGTCTGTCAGCAATGAAAATAATAATATAAAATATAATTTACACGTCACGCGGCGTTGACGGCGATATTGTTCGACGACTTTGACGCGGCGACAACAATACTGCCGAAAGTTTTCTCTTTAAAATCAAACGCGTCCATATTTGTTTTTGACTTGACGCGTTATGGCCGCGTCATCGTCGAAGTTCATCGTTATCAATTCGATTTTTTTTTCTCCCCAGCGCTCTCGAAACTCGTCCAATTATACTTTTCTATTGTCGTGTACAACGCGTAATATATAACGTAATAATAAGTTTTCGCCTTCAGCTGTCCAATTTGATTTTTGAATTTATATTTGAAAAGCTCCATTTATATCTCCGAAACGTTTTCGTCAATGCAAATTAATATTATGTATATTATAACCATATTATAGATTCGAACAGCGAATTTTAGATTTTTTTTTTTTTTTCTGTAAACACTTTTTTCTATGGAAATACTTGTTCAAGAGCCTGCACCAGCAACTTTTTGAAACCGAAATTGCCTCTGAATGGTACTTTAAAGGGGTCATTTTTTGAAATAATCATTTGTTTTTTTTTTCTTAAAATTTGAGAAAAACTACTAGAAATTTGATAAAAAAAAAGACTCGGATACCATATTTTTTCAATCCTAACTTTATGAAAATTTAAACAGAAATAGACAATAATATGAGAAATATTTTGTTAAATTCTTGGAAACATTTAAGTGAGCAAAAATAAGTAAAGTAAAGTAAAGCATAGATGAGTAAAGTATAGACATCCTTCATACCAAGGGTATTCTTATATATTTATATCGAGTGCTACATAATTAATATTTAATACAAAATAAGATTTATGGCCTAATAATGAAAAACCCTCATTAGCGTCCGGTTAATCGGGGTACAAAGGTGAATAACAGGTATTGTGACGCACATTTCTCGCGTACTGATTTAAATAATAATAAGTTCTCCTCGCTTTGCTTCTATCCTTTAATTTTTTTCTCCCGTATCGTAATCGTACTCCGAGACAGACACCAATTAAAGGCCACTGGAAATATCAAAGTGACATTCTCTTTTTTCCAAAGTTCGTACAATAACCCCGTTACACTACCCCCCCCCCACCAAATGGAGCAATACGGCAAAGTTTTTTCTATGAATGATGTGACATGTGCTGAAGTCGCCTACGTTTTCAGTCGTGGCAACGGCCACGGAGAAGAGGAGATTTTTTCAACCCTCACGACATTTCAACGTCATTTCAACTTCAATCACCTTCAATAAACATAAATCTTTCAACTTCAGTCAAAATATAATCTGATATATATATATATATATTTGTCTATATTTCTTTCTCCCATTTCTCCTACGGCTTAGCGTATTAAATATTAATTGGATCTATAAGTTGAACATGTTTACAAATGAAAATGTTTGAAGTCAGTGTTATGTTTGGATAAAAAAATTAGATTACAAATAAAATATATGAGATTAAAATGATCTATAATATAAATATAGACGAATTATATTAAAAACATTAATTTATCTAAATGTAAATAAATAGAAAAAAAAATTTCTTATCGATAAAAACGCGATAAAAAGGTTTAATAATAAACTAACCAAAACTTGACAAAAAAAAAATACTCGAAAATCATCATTTTGTGATCAAAACTTCATGAAAATTTAAACATAGATAGTCAATAATACCAGAAATATTTTGGCACAAGAAAATTTTGAAAATGTGAAAAAAAAATGTTTGATATTTTTTCTAAAACTCTTTTTCATTAAAATTGTTTTCACCTTTATCTTTATTTATTACATAAAAAAAGTAAAGTAAAGTATAGTATAGAAAGTAAACTATAGACAAGAAAGCAGGTCATACTTCACACCATGGATATTCTGCGCTCTTCGGGTCAGATACTGTCGGTGGGTGCGTAGTAAATGATGACTATTCTTGTTCTGTATATTATTATTAACTCTCTTAGTTGAGATTGGTCTTGTTGAAGATATAATTAACTTTTTTCATTAAAATTTTTCACACCCGTTAAGAGGAAACGAAGAACTGAGAATATCTGTTGTGCGAATTATGGCTGGTTTTCTTTTTTTTTTAAATTAGACGCGAATAGCATAGTATCAAAAGAAGATACATTAGTATCAAAAAGAAATAATAAAACCGTTTATAGTTTTTAATTATTGTATTTTTAATTGTTTATTTATTTATTTGTACGTATATCGCATAAGAGTGGTAATGGAATAAGTGACTTTTTCGTCACCGATGTCGGACAGTGTGGACGGCTTCACGGCAGTCACAGGAGAACAGGCGAGTGCGGGGTGGTGGTCTTTCGCGAGCACCTCGAGCCTCGCCACTTATGACGTCACACAATTCCAGGCCGTATCGGGATATCCGCGGGAATCTCATTCTCCGGATGTACTGTGAACAGTGTACGAACCGATCGTGAGCCAATCGGTGATTTACCACGTCGTCGTCGTACGAACTCGGATCGCTCGAGGACACCGGTCCGGAGAAGGTGGGCGTAATGATCTGGAAGCTTCGACGGCGTGTGGGCGAACAGGTGTGCTGGATCACGACAACAACGACAGCACACACTTCCGCGATCCGATCCGCCGACTCCACCGACTTACTTCCGGACCGCTTTTTCGAGAGCCGCGTCGAGAAAATGACCGATTGGGGCGGCGGTCAACGTATAACGAATGCGAGTCCCCGCAACGACGTCGTACAACGCGATAATAATCGGGTTCGTACTGTTGTGACTAAGATTGCGCCTGGGATGTTCCCTCGGTCATCCAGGACAGCCTGTGTGGACTGGAACCGCGGGACGTCGTCGGTGGTGTGGTGCAGGCTCGCGAAAAACCGCCCCTCGCGCTCTCCCGTTCTCCTAGCGTGTAGAGCCGTCCGCCAGGTCTGCCCTAGGTCGGTGACGAAACAGTCACTCATTCGATATAAGTATATTTCCACAATCACGTTCAAATGTCAAATGCGGCGGCGGTGGTGATCTTTGATTTGGTATGATCTGCGTTACGATCGTTGCCACGGACGAGGAGGCACGGGCAGACGGTCGCGGTGTTCTCTGGAGCCTCCGGGCGGACAGCGAACTCTGGGTTTGGACAGCTGGATAAGGCGGTCGGACGCCACGTACTTGAGCGGTTTCGCAACGCTGTTCGCGGCCTGTCTCGCAGCCTGTCGCGGTTGCGCCGCCGTCTGCTTTGCGCGGGCCGTCGTGGTCGCCGCAAAAGGCCCGCGCACCGGCGGCGGCGGCACAATACGGTCCTTTTGGCCGCTCTGTTTGGCGGCGGAGGCGGCGGCGGCGGCGGCGGCGGCCAAGCCCTTTGCCCTGGCCACGCCCGGGTGGACGTACTGGGCCACGAACGCGGGCCGCGACGAAGGCCTGACGCGGGGCTTCGACAGTTCCAACAGTCTTTGGGATATGCGGTACGGTGCCCGGTCGGACTTGATGGCGGAAGACATGGCCCGTTACTATCGTGTGAAATAATGTTATGTGAACGGTGTGCGCGAAGAATGAAAAATAGAAAATAATATCTGTTTATTGTCGGAAAAAACTCGAGAGAAATATTGACTTTATAATATTATAATGTACTTTTGTAAATATTATTTATTTTTAACGAGTTTAAGTTCACGATAAAATTCGAAATTCACAACGGATGAAGAAGTCCAAATAAACAATGTCGCGTTTCTATACATACGACAACTACACGTGAGTTGTCCCCATAGAACGACTTTGTTGTTTATAATGAAATCGAAAAAATGATGGTTTCCGAGTCGTTTTTGTCAAATTTCGGGTACTTTATTCAAAAAAAAAAAAAAATTAAGAATTGAGAAATTCAAAAAATGACCTTTTTAAAGTACAATCTAGAGGCAAATTCGGTTTCAAAAAGTTACTAATCAAAACATTTTGACAAGTGTTTCCATACGAAAAGTTGTACACAGAAAAAAAAAATAAACACCATTGTAAAAACACTAGCTTTTTCACTTCGTTCAGAATCTAATAATCAGATTTCAACATTTGAAGCACAACTTTTTTAAAAAATGTTTTTTTTTTTTAATTTTACAATTTATATTTTTAGTACAATAAGCGTCTATGATAAAATAATCTAAAGGAAACATAGTGACATGAATAGAGAAGCCACCCACTGACAATAGTCAAATAAACAAAAAATTGTTTTTTTTTTACTTAGAATACTGGAGAGTTTCTTAGTGCCATATATATATATATATATATATATAGGCATTTCATTCCTCATTTCTATTTTATTGATTTAAAATGGAGATTAGGCTTTTTGTAACCAATGTAAATGACAATTATTTTCATCCAGCTGACAATATTTTTTCCTTTCGATCTAGATAAGACAAAGATATGAAGTTTCTATCCAGATCAAGTGTCCAGATAAATAATTTATTTATTGTACAACACTGTTCAAAAGACAGTAAAACGTTTTAAGTCGAATCGTAAATTTGCTCTGTTGAACAATTTCATAAAAATTATTTACAACCTTTGCGTACTACGTTACTACTCGAGTTTTAAAAAGAACTTTTCCCCGTTACGCGTCAGTGTTTCTCTGCGAAAATTGCGCGGCGTTTGTGACGGTTTTTCAGAGATAAAAACACAATAATCTCGCGATAAGAATATAATTTATTATTATTGTACGGCGTTTATGCCGTCGTCGTCGTCGGAGTCCGAGTCGAGGCGACGGTCGAGGCGTGTCGGTCCGTCGGATTTTGCTGAAAAAAAAAGCGTGACGAAGAAGATGGTTGGGGGGGGGCAAATAATTTTAACGGATACGCTGCCTTCGCGCACAGTGATTTAAAAACCCTAAAATATGGACAAAAATAATATTATTTATACAGAAAATCAATATTTTTGAATTCGGGGTTTTTTTTTTTTTTTTTTTTTACAGTTATAAATGTATAAAAATATATTATGTATATTATAATACAAATTTGATCTCAAAATCAATTATCATAAAAAAAAAAAAAAAAGATAATCTAAGATCTAGATAGTTTAATACGGATTGTGATAAAAGAACACGGTACGATTACAATGAACTGAATACCATAGGCGAATTTTCGTGTATCCAATTCGCCTTATTTCATTGGTTGTTGGTGTAAAGTGATTTTCCTTTACCGTATCACGAGATTGCATTCATAATGATAGAATGAATAAAATGCGGCGTACTCGATAGAATTTAATACGATAGTCGGCTGGGTCAGGGCCGGCTGCGTATCACTAAGTCGCGATAATTTTTTATACGAACTTATTCCAGATCAAATTATGCAAATCACAAAACGAAAATTACTTATGTTCATCAAATATTACATTTTTAAAACTTTTTTTTTTTTTTTTTTGTGTTCCGGAATAATTCTCAGAATGTTTTTTTTTTTTCATTTACTTCTTTTACCTATTAAGAAGACTCGAATTATCTTGTTCTTTTACCACGGTACAAATGACACAATTTTTTTATTATTTATCTGAAATATCAAATAAAATATAATGAAATGTTTAGCCAGACGAAATGTATCTCATTTTATGCTCAACAGCCAATAGTCAATTTCGAAGTCATAATCTAAAATTAATCTAAGAATCTAAAATTCTGAATTTTTTTTTTTTTTTCTTCGACTTTTGGCCAGTTTTTTGGGATTACCGATCACCGAGCGCCACCACGGCCGTTGTCAAAACGCCAGTTATAATAGAACGTAATAATAATAATAATAATATGTCGAAATGTTAAATCGACTCGTCGCGAAGAAAGTCACGCCATTGTTTTCGCGCGATTTCCATCCTGCGACGGCTGTTCCGCGCGCCCACCGCGAAGATGTACGAAAAACTTTGGTACACTGCAAAACAAAGTATTTTATTGCGACGATAAACCATTGTGTGTTCGGGCAACAATATTCGCAAAGTTCGACTACTAGGTCTATTAAACTGCCGGGGCGGCGCGCGTTCGCTCGCAGTGTATAGTTATAGAAACACAGTTTTTGAATTATTATCGATGGACTGGAACCGTAAACATTTCCAAAGTACCTGCGATTCGAATGAAAAACGAACTGCTGCTGCTGCTGCTGCTGGCAAACGAGTCGAGAAAATAAAACGACGTCTTATTGTTATAAAGTTTTCTTTTTCTCCACGCGGATAAATCTTCATTTCACACAAAACGCAGTGCAGAGGACAGCGCGTACAGTGTGTTTAAACGACGGAAAAATATCGGTTTTACAAATCTGTGTTTTATTTCTTTTCCCCGCGTATAATATGTAAGCACGAAATCGGGGATGGAAGTACTGGTCCGTGAGTTATGATCATTGACTCTATAGATTGGAATTTTTATATTGTTAGTATTGCTGGAAGGTCAGTTTCGGAAATTCTCAATAATATTTTTCTGAGCCGATCGGGACCGGAGACATTTGGAGAGGAGAAGGTGCCCCGCCGAGGGAGTCAACAACTTCGCGGTGATCCGAGACCGAAAATATGAATCTAATATCATTAATACACGAAAAAAAAAATCTGTCCATTTGTTTTCAAACTTAATAAATCCAGTTATCCATTAAAACAAATTAATTATAAATTAAAACCGTATTTTATTTTAGGTCCTGGGTAGTGCGAAGTAACTTGCTGGTGATTTTAAAATGATCATTGTTACTTTTTTAAGAAAAATCTCTCTAGCATAGGTATAATTTTCCTAAATTTTGGAAAGATACTTGAAAGCTGAAAAAGATTAAAAAAAAACAAAAAATTATCAAACTGTTTTGGCAAATTTATCTTACATCTATTTTTCCTTTTCGAAAATGTTTCCCTCCCTCCGTAAACTATTACATTGGGTACAAATACTTGTTCATATAAATTTTTTTCGTAATAAAAAATCTCTAAAATAATAACTCTCTCAGCTACGAATGCAGCAAATTTTGCGAGAGATTTCAAATCACCAATCATTGTAAACACAATATAATTGTAAAAGTAATTTTATTGTATATAACTATATGTACTATTTTATATGTAAGAGAACATTTTAATTTTCAAAACAATATGTAAATATTATTATTAGATAGAAAATTTTCATTATTAATAAGTAATAATTCACTTTAAAATGATTCTATTCCGTTTAGACTAAAGAAAATATTTACTAATTTTATTTTACCCTGTATAGAAATATTACATTCTAAGTATCTCGAAGGAAAAATAAGATAAAAGTTAACAAAAAAATAATAAAAAATAATAATAATTTTTAAGAAACCTTTTCATTCTCAGGTAATAATATGATATTAAGCACGTGACATTTTAATACACGTAGACAAATTTTCAATGGAATTTAGGGACGTAATTGCTTTTTTCTCATTCATTACTATAAATGTAATATTAAAATGATAACCAGTCGTCATATAACTAATACGAATGTAACATAATAACGCGATAGATGTTCATAACATTTACGAGGAATTTATATTCATAAGAAAAAGAATGGAAATGACACAATTAGGTACACAGAACAAATTCTTACTCACTGTGATGTACGTTTAATTTAATTTTACAGACTTTTCGTTATAAATAATCGTTAACAAGAACCGTTAGAATGCAAATATCAAAAAATAATATTAATAATAAAATAAAATGAGTGTAAAAACTGGCCATAAAAATGTATACAAAATTAAATAAATTACGTATAAACGTGGTCGCGTGGTTAACGCTCGTTAACCGCGACTGCGTGTCGTACCTATTTCAAGTATTGAAAAATAATATACAACACTCGGTCATAGGGGTTCCTCTGTTTAGAAAAACAGGTCTTTTTTGGTGATATATTTTGATCAGGGTAAAAACCACCAGAGACCTTCAAATGTTAATTATATATTAAAATACATTAACAAAAAAAATAAATTTGGATATATTTCGCATCGAGGGTATTCTTCGCTCCTCGGGTCAGATATTCTTGGTGGGTGTGTTGAGTTTTTAAAGAAACAATATATAATATTTATATATATATATATATATATGTGTACACACGCAACAAAATATATATTGTTTGTTTCTTTAAAAACTCCACATTCCCACTAAGAATATCTGACCTGAGAAGAGAAGAATACCCATGTATACACATATATACATAATTTCTTTAATAATACAATTCTGAGCGAAGTATGTTAATAATATAAAGAAAAGTAAGTCGTCATTTTCAATACACCCGCTAAGAATATCTGACCGCAGAAGCGAAGAATACCCATTGTGCGAAGTATCCGACTTTCTTGTCTATACTTTACTTATCTTTGCTTTACATTACTTAACTTTACTTCATTTAATTATTTAATAAATAAATAAAAGAAAATAAATATAAATTTACTACGAATAAAAATAAAAAAAAATAACATTTAAAGAAAAAAAACGTGTTGGGAAAAATATCTAAATTTTTTTTTTACATTTTTAAATGTTCTTGCTCAGAAATATTTGTCACATTATAGTCTATATATGTTTGAATTTTAATAATGTTTGAATTAAAAAAAAAAAAAAATATTGTTTCCGACTCTTTTTTTGTCAAATTTTGAGAAAATATTTGAGAATTATATCGACAAATGACCTCTTTTAAATACCACATAAGGGAAAATCCTGTTTAAAAAAGTTGCTGATCGAAATTTTGGACGAATATATATTCATACGGTAACGTTTACACATGAAAAAATAAATAAACAAAAATAAAATAAACATCATTATAAAAAGTTATGATCCTTAATTTGAAAATAAAAAAAAATCATTTCGGATAAATGTGCGCGTGAATAAAAAAAAAAAAAAATTATTTATTTTAAAAAATTTCAAAAAAATAATTCACACGTTATTTATCGCGATAGGACGGAACTCGGTAGAAGATCAATCACATTTTAGATTGTTTGTCCGCAGTCAAGTCCCCCCCTCCCCCCTAACACTGTGTCCGCTAGTGAATTCAAAATGATCAACTGGTCGTTATTTATTTCTATTTATTTATTAATGATAAACGGGCATAAGCCCAGGTTACAATTTACGGTGTAATATATAAGAAAAACAACATATTATAACAAAATAGGTTAAGAAATACATAATTTTATAGAAGAAATGACGGATCCTCATTGGCTAACT
>JAIPRM010004418.1:0-23030 GCA_025469315.1 Stegophylla sp. TES_Ste_2020 | reverse complement strand
ATATAATAATAATAGATAATAAATAAATTAGTTGTATGAATTAAAAAATTATTAATTGATTAATAATTGATTTTTAAAATTAAAAAAAATTAAACCCAACCTCCCTTTTTACATCCCTTTACAAAAAATAAACATCATTGTAAAAACACTAGCTTCTTCATTTCATTCAGAATCTAAAATAGTTAAATGATTGTAAAATATAATGATGTTTTAGCCACATACTATGATAGAATCTTAAAAAAAATGCACACGTTAACTACTAGGAGCTCTAGTAGTATTGTTGGATGGTGCCTTTAAATTTTTTGATGATACTCTACCAACATAATATTATATGTATTATTATCCAATTAATGGAATTTACCCTTTCAAATCAATTAAAAAATTTACTTACGCATCTTGTGATTTTGTGTTTTGAGAAATATCTATAGATGGAATTAGTAATTTATTTGATTGTGTAAGTGTGGTAGGAACAATTTTTGAAGTAGTTGGCTTTGGTTGAATTGGTCTCATACTTGAAGTATGTCCAATTTTTTGAACAAGAAAGTTATTTTGTGATCTGAAATAATTATAGTATTATTAGAAAAATATATTCTCAATTAATAGTGATTATTAAAAAGTAAATAATGATAATAATTATTAATACTTACACCTTAACATTTGTAGGTAAAGGAAAATTTAAAGGGCCAGGAAGAAAAAATACATTTGAATCCGTTACATTAATAACTTCTTTAAAAGCTTCATTTTTACTGGTTCTAGACAAAGTTTCTTGGTTTTTATTAGTCGAAGGAGTTTGAGATGGAACAGACATATTATATGTAGAACTAGAAGAACAAAAAGATAACAATATTTTTTTACCGATTAGTATATCATTCAAATGAAAATTTATAATACTATAAAGACTATATAATTAAATAGACCCAGGGGCGAATAAAAACACCATGAATGGAAAGGACAATTAAAAAAAAAAAAAAATGATACAAAATAAATTTTAGGTGTTAGGTGTAATTCTCATTCAGAGCCAAACCATTTCAACATCTGTAAAAAAATGAGAACTAATTTGCGACTGTTAAAAGTCAAATACAAGTAAAAAAAAAAAAATGGTCATGCATTTTTATTATTTCTTAGGGTCAGAAAACCTATTTTTGTGAACCGAGTAGGGAGGAATAACCCCTATTGCTCTTCCCTTGTATCAGTCACAGCATAGATCTAAAGAAATCAGGGAACAGGCTACATGATATTATAAATATTAGATAAAATTATGTCAGTGTAATTATAATTTAAGATTCTCAATAGAGCGAAGAAGGAAGTGATTTTACAATAATTATATTTTATATTATTGGAAACACTATTTTATGCAGTAAAATTGTCCAAAAGTTTGTTTATACTAGTACCATCGAGAGAATACTACTTTTTGGTGCATATGAATGATTGAGCTTTGCTTTTTTGCGTTCACATTTCCCACTATACTATCTACTCACTGTTGTAAATTCTCCTACTTAATATGCAGCGACTGCTGCTAGCATTTTGACAGCCATGCGAGAATCCAGTGGGGGCAGCAGAGGTAGCCGCCTCCTCCGTTAGTCATATCATAGTGCGTGAATTAAATTTGTTGTATATAAAATTGCATTATTTTATGTTACCCTATATTAATATATTGTTATGTACAAAGTCACGAATCGTATTTTAATTTTGTAACATTTTATGTATAGGATGCTGATAGTGACAACTTAAATTATCAAGACTAGGAAATAATATATTCAGCCAACGCGCAACTCATATAATTTTCCCTAAACATTTTATCAGAATTTCTTGAAGATTAGCTTGATGAATAGTTTTAACAACCATTTAAATGTATTATTACTTCTCCTATGTATTTTTATACAAAAAATTACAATTTCTTTTAAATATTCCATAACATTCTTAATTTATTGTGTTTATGGGTTGAAAATTGTATACAAATTAACAAGTCTATTTATATTTACATTTTTGTTAAGATTAGTTGAGTCAAATTTTATGATAGTTTTGAATTTCAAATCATAATAAAACTTGTCATTTTCATGTGGGTATACTACCTTATTCATGCAGTCCCTGACATAAGTCTTGAATGACCATGGAAAAAACCCTTATTATGACACATAAAAAAAAAATTCTTACTTTTCTCGAAATATTTATTTTTTCCCCACTATCAGATACAACTAAACACGTAGGTACTTATTACGCTTTAAGATAGTTTTTTGAGGATTTATGGTGTACTTAACATGTTTACACCAAAAATGTCGCTAAGCACATCTCTTTGTACTAGCCAAGTAACTTTGACTAACGAAGAACTAAAAACAATCAGTAGTCGAAATAGAATTAAAAATTACAAATAATTTTTGGCTTTTCTTTTTTCATCAAAATACTTATAAATTTATGGTGTTATATGGTCATATAAATGTATATTTAGAGAGTATACACTCAAAAATAAACAAGGGAAGTGAGTACACACCATATCTCCAGTATAGCTCCAATACACTACTGTGGATTATTATGTTACAAAACTATTTAACATATTCAATATTAAATTGACGATAATAACATTGTAACACTGATTCTTCACTCAGATTCTTTTTATTGATGGAATTATTTATCATTACTTTAAACTACAATAGACCCACTACCAGTATTCTATCCAAGGGAAAAAAATAAATATGGTGCAGTCAATTTTTTTAAGTTTTACTTTGGTCTAAATAAAATAAAATGAACATAGAACAACATTACTTTCTTTACTTAGAAAATATTTGTCCCACAAATATATAGAACTCAATAATTTTGCGCAAATGAAAAGATCCTAATTTTTAATACACCAAATCATGATGTGAAATCTTGAATTGATAATATAGTTTATATTCAAATAACATTCAAATGTTACATTGACAACAATGAATTTAAAAGGAACATAATAAACCTTAATGACACTTAATTACTACTATTGTGAACAATTCAATAAATGTCAATTATTATTATATTTAACACCTTGTTAATACTTACTCAACAGTAGATATTTTAGTTTGTAATATTTGTATGTCATCTTTGCATTTATTAGTCGTTTTTAAATATGAATGATCATTTTCAAATGCTGTATTCCATTTATCCATTTCTGTCATTAATCCCAAAAGTGTGTGTTACGTTTTCCTACCTAATGAATAAACGAATCAATCAAGCATAAACTATCAACAAAAATATTCCCATTACTAGGTACCTAAGCGCAATATGTGATCTAATACAACTTATTATACTCTAATATTCAATAAAATTAATTCTTACTTATGTTTCACAAATCCCCAATACTGAACTAAAAGATGGGACGAAATTAGTCGCCAGAGTAATATATTATAACATTACTTAATACTCACAAGTTATTATTTTATGTTTATTTAAATAACAACAAAAAACATGATAATAATTATTTAAAAAAATCAACAGTATTCATGCTATTTATCACCTAAATATGAACATCAAGATTCATAATGCATAGCTGGGTATGTACCATGATAATTGACAATATAAGATAGGTATAGTAGCAGCTAAAGTCCCGTTTTTAACATCTTTGCGCATTTCTCTTCACCCCCACTATAATTTGTGACGTTGGCTTTTCAGCTCTTCTCATTGGACGAAAAATATATTGCTATGTATATATATAAATAGTAGGCGAAAGACGAAAAGGTAAGTCACCAGCCTTGTGCGTATCACGAGTTGCAGACATACCTTCATATCTAATATCTATTCGTCATGCAGATATAAAGATAATAGATATGAAAAACAGTGTAGACTGAAAACAAGTGGCATTGTATTTTATGCAAAATTGTTCATTGCTGTAACCATAGGATGTAGTAATTACATTTTTCATTATATTACCTTTTACCTTTTTCATTTATTTATTTATTCATTTATTATCTATGGCTGTAACACAGTCTACCAGTTATGTTTATAGTCTATGGTTGTTTTGTGGTAATATAATATCATGATCATTGGCATATATCTCTTGAAATTTTTTTTTTTTGGGGAGGCTACTATTTTTATGAAAATAAAAGCCAAGCCCCGCTCTTCCCATACCCCCCCCAGTACTTATTCATAAAAATTTTTGAAATAAATAATCAAATTACAAATGATATTTCAACAATTTTAAATTCTTAACGAAATGAAAAAGCTTATGATTTTACAATGATGTTTATTTTTTTCTGTGAACACTTTTTTGTATGGAATGCTTGTCGAAAGATTATGATCAGCAACTTTTTGAAACCATATTTACCACTAGTCGGTACTTTAAAGAGGTCATTGTTTTGAATTTCTCAATTCTTCAATTTATTTATTTATTTTTTTTTAGGAGAGAAACTACCTAAAATTCGACAAAAAACACTTGAAAACCATAATTTTTTTAATCCAAACTTTATTAAAAATTAAACATAAACAATATAATGAGAAAAATTTTGGAGCAAGAACATTTTGAAAATGTGAAAAAAAAATTTTTGGATATTTTTCTCATTAATTATTTTTTCCTTTTCTTTATTTATTAGATAAAAAAATCTTGTGCACAGCAGTACGCAGATCAATAATTCAATTACCACAAAAAATGACAATTGTGGTTCTTTCTAATCGCAATTTATTTTTGTGTGGGAGATATGAACACTGATTATCTATTAGGTGTAAGTTATTATTAAAAGGATAGATGAAAGTTATTTTTTTCATTGCAACCATGAGTAATACAGCAACTAGTCTTAGTACAGTAAGACTATATACTTTATTTTATTTTTATACATTGTTAAAATTATAAAAAGTACAACCTACTTAACATCAATTACAATACATTTTATGTAGAATTTAATTTAAAAAAGTTATTTATGAAATACATGTGTATGTTATATGTAATAATGTAGTATTTAATAATGCATATAATATGAATCATTTAATTTTTATTTTTTATATCAATAGAAATAAAATAGTTTAACTTGCCCCCCCCCCAAGGAAAAAAATTCCAGTGTTGTGTCTGATTGTATATATTCCAATAATGACACATACATAGAAAATATTGAAAACTACAAAATAAAACAGTTGTTCACACAATTGAGGCTTATTAAATACCATGGTACACTAGTTTCACCTCTAAGCCCCTGCGGCCAAGAGGTAAAACAACTATAAATTGGCCTCTAAAGAGGTTTAAAAGAATAATATGTAATTACGTATATAGACATATTGTATATACACAAATTGACCAGAACATTTCTCTAAAAGCGGAAAATTTAATCAAAAGAAACTGGTAGAAGAGGAGTATCCCCTTTAATGAGGTACTTGAAGGAAGGGTTAACGGTTAGCCTCTCTTGATAATTTATTATGATAACATTTTTGCTTCCTCATGCTAAATTGCAAAAAATAAAAATAAATTATATGGTTGTAAATCATAATAGCATTGAACCTAATTTATTTACAATATTAAATTTTCCTTTTTTAAAAAACAGATTGTAATATATATGCAAAACCATGCAGAATAGATTATAAAAACTACACAAAAGAATCTGATATGATTTGATGGAACATAAAATATGGATAAGATAATAATAAAATTATAGTTAAGAAAAAAAAGAAAAAAAATTAATATTATTTTAAATCAAGACAAAAGTGGCACGTTGAGTAAAATTTGATACATTTTACTGCGACGACTTGATCACAATATTTATAGGGATACCTGTTTGAAAATCGGGATTTATATACATTAGTTATATATATATATATTAGTTTTGTGATCCAATTTCTATGACTGTGCTTGACAAAAATATGATAGTTGGTTCAAATATTTTTATTACTGAACAGATATTCCCAAAATTTGTATTGGGTACTTATTGATACACACAAAGAGAAAAGTACCTAAAAGTTTATTGGATTACCAACTAGGTTATGAAAATAGAAATATTTTTTGGAAAAAAATTTGCCAGATGACTTTAATGTTAGCATCCCATTTCTTAGAAATGTATAACCTCATCTACACAATATTGTGTTTGTGTAGTACAAATAATTATATTACATTTACAATCATTAAAATATATACATTTAAAGCTATGCCAACTAATAATTATTAATCAATTACCATATTCCTCGTAGGAATTAATTTGTTTGATCAATAAAATGATTTCTAAAAAATCTATTTCCCAAAAATCGTATGGGCATAATAATTTTGATTGGTACAAAACATAGTACTGAAAAAAGCACAACTGAAACACAGGGTATTACATTTTAAAATGTATAAATAAAGAATTACAGTTTGTTTTATACATTTTATAACGGATGAAAAGTAAAACGGTTTGTTATATTTGTAGTGCAAGGAATTGAAAAAAAAACAAATTGTACATTTTGTATTGAATTAGTATAATATATTCTCAGTGTTACAAATTTGTAGTCAATTAAATTTGAAAAGAATATTCAATTTGTGTATCAACAATAAAATTAAGAGCTGACCCAAAAGAAAAAAAAAATAGGAATTATAATTTGTAAGTAAAAAATATTTTCAAAATTATTAGCGACAAATTAAAAATATTTAGTTAAAGAAAAAAAAAATACTATGTTTACGAGAAAAATAACTACATTTTTAATAAAAGAAATAAATAAAATTTTGAATAATTAAAATTTTTTATTTATTATTTTTATTATTATTAATGATAGATTCTATTCATTTAATTGAATGTTGAAACACTATTCAATGACAGACGGACAGGCAATGAAAACAAATTCGAGATACCTAATAAATAAATAGTATTGCATTCATACAAAAATACCCACTCGGAACAAAACGGACACTCGGAAATAACTTTTTCATTTTATAAACAAATATTATATACAAGTTAAATATTTAACAAATATTATTTGATAATCAGTCAGACATACGAGCCGAGTAAATGAGCTCAATCGTTGTAAACTAATGTAAATAAAAAAAAATCTCACTTAACTTTAAAATCCGTACACTAGTAGGAATACAAATACAGAGTAGCACATTTACTCATACAGTTATACAAAATCACAGACACGTTTTGGTTCCATTTATACCATTAAAAAATTACATAGGCACTAAATAAAGACAATCATACGAGAAGACAAACGATCGATAGAGTCTCACGTTTAAAGTAAAACAAATTCTACATTGAGGTCTTGATTTTTTGAAGTTCTTTTGCTGACCAACGTGCAAGACTTTTGGCGGTGCTATCTGCAGATTGGCGTCCCTTGTATAGAAGTTCATGTACTTCTCCATTGTCTAGTACTGGACATGCTTTAGCACCAAAGGCTGTGCATAAATCTCCAACAAGACCACAACAACTCTTCAATATACCAGGATGTGCATTAGGATCAGAGCAAATGGATATCATATATTGAACCATAAATGGTAAATGAGCTTCTAACAAATAAACATCTTGATTGGGTGTAAATCCTTCACCTTTTAGCCCTTGTACAATACCAACATAAGCAGCTAAGACACCTTCACGAAGTTCATTCAAATAATCAATGATTTCTGCATCGTTGGGATCGAGTTGTAGTTGAGCTACTTGAACTAATGCATTCAAAACATGATCTAAGTACTTTTTAAATTCTGAACCAATCCCAAGAGCTATATCTCCAAATGTAGACAGGATTTGTGGTTTTAAGTTCCGATTAACTGTATTGTTACGTAATGTTTCAAAAAGTAAAGCAAATATTTGATCGCAATATGGGGCTAAATCTTCACGAAGAGCTCGTGACAAGTCACCAACTAAACCAATAGCAGCTAAACATACCTGAAATTCCATATTATTTTGTAAACCGATAAATAAGTATGTTTTGAAATATTCCATGTATTTAATAAATCCTTTTCCGAGATTTTCTATTAAAGGGCTTATAGCCATTAATGCATCTTCTTGTAAGCCACTATCTTTGCTGGTACTTAACATTACTAGAAGTGCATTCATTATCGCATCAGCGATTTTTTCAACATCTTCTCCACTCATTTTCCTTATTACACTTTGTAATGTCGCACATAATAATCCTTGCATGTCTAAACAATCTTCATTCATTGATTGTAAATTGATTATTTGGTTTAATCGACTGAGTACAATCAATGTTGTACTTTTAACAGTCTCATAACAATCAGCTGGTGAACATTTGATCATATCCATAAGAGCTTCATATGCTGCCGATCTTAAATTTGATCTCATACCATCACCTCTTTCTGTAGTTTCAAGCAGACCTTGAATAATGTAATCAAAGTATGGAGTTAAAACATTCATATCTTCTCCAGTTGCTTGGGCAAGACTGCTAAAAGCCCAGCAGATATTTGTGGCTACACGAGGTTCAGATTTAAGACCTTTGATAAACACTCCAAGTACATCATTTAAACAAGGAGAGTTAATAATCAATTCTGGTACAAATTCAAATATACGACCGAAGGTCCATGCAGAAGTATCTTGAACTGCAACACTAGAATCGTACATCAAATGTATAAGAACTGGAATATTAGGTTCTAATAAAGTTTTTAATGCATTTTGGTCTAGACCACCAAGAATTGAACCAAGTGTCATAACTGATGCATCTCTATAACGCCAATCCGGATTGCTAATATTAGCATTAATGAATGGAATTACATGTGGAACAATATTGCTTTGACAACAAGTGGCTAATAACATTATACACACCCCAGCTGATTTAGATGGATTCCAATCATCATCGTCATCGCCTTCTTCTTGTTTAGTTAGTTTTTCCATTAAAACAGGTATTATGAATTCCAATGCACCCTCAGCATACAACATAAGTTTCTTATCACTAGTTTGATCTTGACACTGTCTTTCATACACAATTTCTGCTTCTTCTTCCGCAATACTAGACCAAAATTCAATTCCTTGTAGCGCTTCTTCGTCTAAATCTGACTTAATAGCATGCAGAGTAATCGGAAATAGTGTAGTCATGTAATGTTCCATGTGTTCGTAATAAAGAGAGACAATTTTGACTAAACATTGAAGAGCAGCGACCTTAATCGGACTTTCAGTAGATTGAGTGGCTTTACAAACAACTTCCATAATGTAATCGCGTTCGTTTTTCTTTTCAAAATTTCCTTTAGTAAATTCTAAAGAATTATAAAGTGCAGTAGTGGCCGCCAAACAAACATGACTATTTGGTTGAGTCATTCCATGAACAATAGCTGTCAAGACTGTATTAGATTCATTTTTTAATACATCACGATCAGTCTCTGCGCATATATAACCGATTGTTTCTAAAGACGCCTCTTTAAGCACATCCGTAGAACTTGGGTTAGTCACATTTGTTGCTAACATAGAAATAAGATCAGGCCAAAGGTTTAATGGCAACTCAATAATAGCAACATTAGCAACACACTGAGCAGCAGAACTAGGCCGACTTTCAGTACCAAGTGACTTAAATATGTTTTCTTTAATATACAAACGATCTTGTTCGGCAAAAGATAACCATCGCTGTTTCATTTGAAGTTTAACAGCTTCATCTTTCGATGTAATGTGATTTTTGATTTGAAGACCAGCCGCAATCCGAGCCACTGGGTTGTTGACAGAGTAAAGTAATACATTAGATAGAGTCTTGAGAAAACCTGGTAGATTTGTTTGCGCGGCATGTTCTAAAAATTTCTGTATTTGATTTAGTTCTTCTTTATCATTGGAAATCGTGCGTTCCAAAAGATTGGTAATTTGAACAACTTCTTCATCACTCATGTTGACAGACGTCCTTGACAAACGCGTGAGCAGTGTAAGTTAAAATGATAAAATAAAAAGAAAATAAATTCCTTACTTACTTACCCGTAGAGTATTTTTTCAATATACAAACTCGGCCTTTACGCGGTACAACAAAAAAAAATAATTAAAGTTTAGCCGGATAAGTGCCTACTTAAAATCCGGGTTTTGAAATAAAAAAAAAAAATTAATCACAAGAACTCACTAGAAAAGCCGTTTCTCTTGTTCGATAAACGTTATCAGGTAAGCTGTGTAATGGCGTGCAGGCCGTGCAGCTAACATTATACTTATCGGTTAAAATTAATTTTCTATGAATCCAACTTCCTAAAATTATTTTTTTTATTTTAATATAATTTGAATTAGATATAATATTTTTATTTAAAACTTAATTAAAAATATTTCAATTTCAATTAATCATCTACCGAAACAGTGGCACATCACCAACCACCATGTTGTTTACAAAAATTTTTGAGGTTAAATTTAAAAAAACCCGCGAAATGAATGTTTAGTATCTTATTATGACAAGACGTGTAGACAAAATCAAAAAAAGAACATTCTTCGCTCATCGAGTGGAATACTCTTGTGGGTGTATTGAATTTTAAAGAAACGATTTCTTCAATAAGACGATTCTGAGTGCAGATTCAATTTATTCAAGACAATTTTACTTAAATATTATGAAGTTAGTTATAACAAAAAAAAATTTTGTACTCGGTCAGTTTATATTTCACTATTAACTAATGAAAATAAAAAAAAATAGTATTAATAAGAAAAAAAGTGTTAGAAATTAATTAATTTATTTATTTTCATACAAATGGACATTAAGTCCTATTGCAATAATAGAATAATATTTAAAATACTAAAATTTAGACAAAAAGCATGAATTAAGGAATATAAAAAAGACACAAATTCAGGAACTATTATAAAAACTGTTAAATTTAATTAAATAAAAAAATTTTATTTTATTAATGAATATTCAATAAATAATTTCCAATTATAATAAAATAATTATGTGACTTATGAGGTATGCGCGTGACTATTTTTAGTAGTTGGTGAAAGTTTCAAGTTTCCATCTCTATTATTTTGAAAATAATTACTAAATAACTAAAATTAATTTCATAATAATATTTATTACGGAATTTCCAGTAAATTTGTCAGTATTTTTTCTGATTTTTTTCAATCAAAACCTTATAAAATTTTCGATTATTTGTCCATAAAAAATTTTCTTTCATCAAAATTTTGCTTTTGTATTTTTCGATCTGTGTTCTAAGTTTTGTAAAGATCGGTAGTACCTAATAAATTCTGTTAAAATGCCAATTTTAAACAATTATAAAACAAAAACTTGACTTCCTATTTTTGAGATTTTTTCGGTACTATTGGACATGAAATATGTTTGTATTAAATTCAGACATTAAAATTTTATAAACTAAAAACTTATAAAAAGAGAAATTTTTAAAGTTCTATACTTAGCTCGAAATTGGTTAGGTAAGGTACAATTTGAAAATTGTATTAATTAATTAATTTTATATGCACATGACTATTTTTAGTAATTGGTGAAAGTTTCAACTTTCTTGCTCCATTATTTTTGAAGTTATGCGAAAGAAATAAAATCGAATTTATGAAAATTCCGGCAATGACGTTTTTTACCGGTTTTTGTCAATTTTTGGGTAGTCTAGACATGCGATTGGAAAAATTATTGAGAATTTTGAAAAATTACCTCCTAAAATTACCATTAAGAAAACATTTCTGATCTATTGAGTTACTAATCGAAACTTTTGGACCAAAATATTTCTACCTGAAATTGTGCTTCTATACATACCGGGGGGGGGGGGGAATCACAGGTTTGTATAACTAATACATTCTTTGTTCTCCTCAGAATCTAAAAATAAAATTGAATTTATGATAATTCAGGTTATGACGCTTTTTACTAGTTTTTGTCAATTTTTGGGTAGTTTAGGGCGCTTAAAAAAAAGATATTGAGTATTTTGAAAATGACCTCCCGAAAGTACTAAAAGTACAACATTTTTGACTTATAAAGTTACTGATCAAAACTTTTGAACTAGTATTTCTACTCGAACTCGTGATGACATACATACAGAGAAAAAAAAATACACAGATTTGTAAAACCAAAATTAAAAAATATATATACTCAAGTAGAGGATTATCTTTCATATTATACTTATAAGTTTTAAGTGGCTTTGGGGTTATTTCACACTTCAGCGCAAATCTACTCATCTGTTGAATCGCTTGAAGAATGGAGTCACGGCCAATGAACAAAATCAAACGTTTTCTATTTCACTAAATAACATTCCGTTGTGCAGTCACTATGCGTTATAACTTATAATATATGTCACGTGTAACCAGTGGAGCACATACTTTTCGGGGAGGGTTATTACAAAATTTGAATCAACAGAATTGTCATGTCGTCCTATGTTTTCTACACGACCGTCGATCATCGTTTTGTATGTTACCTACATTAACCCTCTTTACTTTTTTGATTTTTAGTATAATTTTTCAATAGAGGATCTAAACTAAATATTATTTTTCATCAACCTCTAAATCAATAATTTCTCAGCTCTTTCACTCCTCTTAGAATCTAAAATAATAAAATTTGGTTATAATATTATTGATGATATTCATTTGCAGTCGTTATTATATTGTCTATCACTTTTTAAAAATCTAATAAATTTGTCATTCCATCATAAAATAGTGATAGAAAAAAATGTCAAGGGAGGAGATCTATCCCTTCCCCATATCCTTCCCGTAAATACGCCCCTGCATTATAATATAATATACTATCATACAAAATAGTGTAACATTGCTAAGCTATATTATTCGAATTTAATCTAGTTAAAAATAATTATCTAGAGGAAATAATAATTTAATAACAATTATTAGCAGTTTTAAATAGTTTTTTACTAGTAATTATCAGTTAAACTTGAAAAATGAGTTTTATCACTGATTCCGGCTCTCGAGTCGTATTTATAGAGTAAAAGTGAATAGTATAATATTTATGAGTAAAGCCGAGTATAAAGATTTCAAAGACCGCGACATATACAGAACGTAATAATTTGTCACGTTTGTTAGTTGGTGCATAAATAGCTAGGACAGCAATGGGTCTAGTACAGTGATTCCCAACTCAACATTAGACAAGGACCACTTTTGTGAATTTTCCACCAACACGGACCCCCCCCCTCCCTCACCACTTGTCATATTTCTTTATAATAACTTATAAAATATAATAAAATCAGCATTATACAGTAAATGTGTGGAACAATATTTTAGGTAACTTATTTATTGACAGACACCAGACTAATTTAGAAAACAAAATTGATACTAATTCTTGATATTTAATCAATATGAAAGTAAGATATTATTACAAATTTCAATTAACTGATTCTTAGTCAAATGTAAAAATATTTGAAAAAATTACAAGTTAAACTAATTAGAACTTATTTAATATAGAAAAAAAGTTTAAATTAATGGATATACTTAATTAATGTGGCTTATTAACACACGACGCTTCTTTGAATAATTGCAGGATCTTTATGATGTTGATGTTGATGCTTAATGCAAAATGCATATCGTTACAATTCATAAGAGTTCAGACGATTTTCATATTTTTATTATTATGGTTAATATTGGAAAAAATCACATAAATATATAGATAAGGAGAGAGAAAGAAGAGAAAAGGAGAGGAAACATGAGGTGGTTTGGCGAATACATTGTATATCCCGTAGTCTTCTTACACTAAAACTTTTCTAAGTACACTCTAGCAATGAATTTATCAAATTGCTATTCTTCTTGTGTTAAAATAATTGTTCTGTAAAAAACATTTTTGATTTCACAAATGAAAGGATTTTGAATGAATTTCTTAACAGCATCAATTTTAATATACAACATTCTGAAAAATATCGGATGAATTCCTCCTAAAGGATTTTTAAGGTGTTGTAATACAATATCCTAAACATTTTTATCGTTAAATATATTATTTATTCTTCAATATTTAATTTAAATATATGGTAAACATGAAAAAAATTCTTTGGTACTGCGGACCACTTGGGATGAGTCCACGGACCACCAGTTGGGAACCACTGCAAGTATGCAGCAAGTAAACGGGAAAAGTTTGTTCGCGCGCGTCTGTATGATAAAAATATTATTAAAGAATTCGACCGTTAAAAAAAACTGCAGAATGAAAAAACGAATAATTATTATTTATAATAACGACAATGAAAATTCTATTACAATAAATTTAGCCGCTCTCCCATGACCACGGGTTGGAGGTACCTGTTGGTTGAAAATAAAAAAAAAAAAAAAAATAGGGGGAAAAAAGGGGTGTACCTACACGAAACCGTTGATCCGGGGTCGACGTCGTCAATATGATATTATTACGTTGTCAGACACCTGTGTGACTATGTGTGCCGGTCAACAGGTAAAAAAAAAACTGTTGTATAGATATGCCATGTAATATTGTAGAGTACCTGAAGATACGTGTATACATTGCAGGGGTAGCCAAATTGTGGCTCGCGAACCGCATGCGGGGCTCTCGTCATGGTTGTATGTGGCTCGCATTTCGTTTCCTATAACAACAATTATTACTATCTAGTTTTATAATATTGCATTTTTTTTTTTTTTTATCGATCATGGTTTGATTTTAAATGTGCGTGTAAATAGAATTTTAAAAATAAAAATAAGACTTCTTCATTGTACGAATTAATATTTATTATTTTTGAATCGATGTATTTTTTTGAAAATATACTTTATTTTCGTGAGCTTAAGATCTGGGTTTTGTTTTTTGATGTGAGATCGGTTCGAAGATGAATTCTTTAAGATAATGTTTAGTCAAAAATGAACGATATTTAGATTTGACTGTGATTTTTCACTGTCCAATAAAGCGCGATTCGCAAGAGTAATTATTTGCCATTTCGAAAATCGATTTTAAATTCTGTCCACAACAGAGCGTCAGTCCTATTTTTAAACTTTTCAAAACCACCACATCGTAATAATTATTCTATTACAGTCATATTCCGTGTGAAGTGCCTTAACTATTGCCCAATACGATCATTGACATCGGACATCCGTTTTCAATGGCATTAACTAAAAAAAAATAAATGGATTCAAAAGACATTTTTTGGCTCTCGTCATAATTTTATTTCATCCATGCGGCTCGTGTGCATATTATTCATGTTGGCCACCCCTGGTAACCGTATAGTCTCTCGTGTGTAGGGTTATATTATTATAGCACTAGTATAAGTAGTAGTAATGGTAGTGGTAGTAGTGCGTGTCCCCCCACGCCTCGGTGCCAGAGACGACGACGACGACGACGCCGTGAAGCGGTGTCAGAGCAGTATCTTTACGGTGGCTGCCGGCAACGATAGTGTGGAAACGTGCGCGACCGGCTCCGTGCAACAACAGGTGTGCGGACGGACGCAATACGAGTTCGGTTCGCGGTCGGGCGGATTCCGGCTATAATAATATTATGATCATCAGATCATAACCCAATTACAATATTATTATTAATCTAACCACCGCCGCAGTGTTGTTGTCTATTTTACCGTGCGTTCGTAACCCTGCGATCTCGCGTCCGTTCTCCGGTGACTGCCGTGTGACCGCGGCAAACGACTGTTTTTTTTTTTTTCTTGTACCACGGTTTTATCACAACTTGTGTCAATCTTGTCCCACTGTGCGTTTCGCACGCGCGTCTACTGTACCGTTGTTGTTATGTACTTGAACTGTTGTTATTATTGCTATTGCTATCGGATCATCGTCGACCGTTCCAAAACTGGAGGGTAGCCGCACAGACAAAGGTGAGAGTCGTCAATATTGTTGTTATAAAATTTTTGTCCGCACGTACTTGAGTATAAAATATATAACGTCATCGTTTCTCAACCTTTTTAGTGTCGCGACCCCGCCAAAATAGGTATATATATATATGGTCACTTCGCGACCCCTCCCCCCACCACATCTATATTGGGTAAAAGTTTGAATAAAAATATCCAATCATTAGCCAAACGAAACAGGGTATAGGCATTCTTATTATTTTAAGTACTTTTTTTGTTCAATAAAAAGTTTTAAATGAAAAAGGTCCATTTTGTAAATTAGGGCTTTATTATTTTTGAGCTACGTGACCCCTAGTCAAAGTTTCTCAATCCCCTGGTTGAGAAACGCTGTATAAATATTATCATGCCCGCGTTTTAAGACGGGCTCGAGTCACTACAGAGTCACACGCTTGTCCGGTTCAGTCTTCAAAAGGCCGAACGAAAGACGTTTTCCGCGCCATCGACTGGTTAAGTACACGACGCTCGTTTATACACACCCCGAAATGGGCGTGCGCGCGATATTATAAATCTTTATCAGGCCGGCACAATATCTCGATCGTTAAATCACTTCCCTTTCCGGAATAACTTAATTAATATGTCGTTAATACTAGGGTTGTCAGATTTAAAAATTACAAATACGGGACAAACAAAATATGAATTTTATCCCCTCCCCCCCTCCAACAGTTGATTCTTTTTTAAATGAAAATGTTTTTAGTTAATTTCTATATTTAAGTTTTATAATTTTTGAATAATATTTCAACAGAATATGTTAATAAGAACTAAATAAAGTATAAATATAACATTTTTAAAAATGACTTTGTATTCTTTAGGCAATAGCCATTAGCCAATAGGAATTAAATTATAAAACAAATATCACATTAATTTTATAAAAATACGAGTATATATATATATATATATTTTGACTTTACAAAATCAATTGATTGTTGAATTTCCCGATCATGCAGGTCTATCATATTTATCAGAACTCGGAACAATGGATATCTTTTATGATATTCATTGATATCACAAGAGTCAAATGTATTGGTAGTTTTTTGAAAAACTGGACATTTTTGTCCAGCGGGACCTCTAGTTAAAATACACGGCGTTTCGCACACAATCCTGTGCCAGTCAATCCTCGCAGATGATGTAAAACTCACTATCGTTATAACCTCGCTGCGATTCGTGTCGTAATGCCCAGAGTTATAGTTAAATATAGGTATTTTTTTCACACGGAATTCCGTCGCGTACAAGAACGCGCGCGATGTACTCGTGTACTTATATTATAGGCCGCTGTGCTAAGTATTACGGGGGTATACGTGATTTGGTCGCAAATCACTGGGTAAACCAGTATGACATAGTACACACTCGACGAGTTGTGTAACTTTTATGTTAACATCTCGATAAGTAGTTAATTTACTTTATATAGGCTTTTGTCGCAATTGTTTTGTTTTTTTAGTTTTATATGGTTTTAGTGCCTCCGATCCTACGTGCACTGATGTTTACTACACGTGATTTTAATTTGACGTCATTAGTCGTATTCATAAAATATGTAAAAATGTAAGATATTATCGATCGCGCGCGTTGCAATCGTTTCACAGCTTATTATTTACTATGTTTTTTATCCAAAGAATTTGAAATTATTAAAAATATTCAGTTTTTTGATTCATTATTATTTTTTTGAATTTTTTTCGAACAATGTTCTTTTGTCAGCAAACCAATGCCAGCGCCGCAGACGTTCTCGTATTATTTAATATTCTCGTCTGCTATACAGCAGGCATTCGTCAGCGATGAATATTGAACAGCCTCTGAACGTAGAACTCGGGTTTTTTACGATTATTCACACCATAAATCTTTGAAACACTCTCAACGCGCGTGTTCAGGGTTCACAAAACCCTTTATTTCGTGGACAATAGACGTATAAAATAAAACCTTTTCTTCGATCAGTGTCATTTTTATAAGTCTCGTATGTAACACGAGCACAATTCCTTTCGAGGCGTGAACCTCTACACAACCATTTTTGTTACTTTGTTCCGTTGTTAAAAGGTATACGTATGTACTACATCACACATTTCGTTGAAAAATTACGTTTACATTTGATTCTTTAAAATAGCCAATTATTTGCCGTATCGTGTACAATATGGAAATATTTATTATGATATTGTAATACCTTAGCTCGTCTAATTGATAAATATATTTATATTAGTTGCAATATATTCATTAAAATAATATCATTTCGGAATGAAGAATTAAATATTAAAATTAGTCATAAATAAATTTTTGCATTTATTGCATTAATGTTAGAGCATACATTTGTTGATAAAATTCTGACCGAATAAATCATTTCTTTAATAAAGTGTGGTTTTTTTCTTTATTATGTAAAAATATCCCCAAAAATAGCACTAAAAAGTAAAGTAAAGCAAAACAAAGTACAGTAAAGGCAAGAAAGCCGGACATATTTCGCACCACGGATATTCTTCGTTCTTCAGGTTAGATACTCTTGGTAGGTTTATGGAATTTCAAAGAAACGATAAATCATTATTTATTTACTATTAAATCCCTTCCATGGCAAAATCCTTACGTACACCACTGTTTCAAACAATAACACGTAACAAAAAGTCAGAGTAGATACTAGCTAAAACAAACAACAATTTCTAACTATACTATAACTTTTTTTTATTTTTTTACACTCATACTACCATATACGTACATAATTAGTAATAACTAATAACCTACACTTAGCCATAAATAATAATTAATACGATAATTATCCTGGTAATTGTTAAGAAAATATGGTTTACATTTTGAAACGATATAAAAATATTAAATTATTATTATTATTATTTGTCTAACACTTGAAATAAGTATTTAGTTTGCATTTATTTATTTATTTTGTATTTTTTTGGGTATTCTATATAAAAATTACGTATAATATATTAGCGTGTAAAATGCCTTTTGAAATATTTAAAATTTTGTTTCCTCAGGTACTATTGTTTTGAAAAATATAAATTATAAATAAATACAGTAATTACTAATTAGGTATGGTATATATATACGAGTGTAAAAAGTTAGAAATTGTTGAAATTAAGAAATTGTTGTTAGTTTTAATTAAGTAGTACTTGTTATTAATTTTATTGTTTGATGGATTATGAATATTTTATTTCGAAAGTACGTATTTATATTAAAATCAGAATTAAAATAAATAATTATTATTAATTAGAAAATGTAGTTTGAACTTAAAAATGCTATAATAACGTTCTATTTTTTTCCTGATTTAAAATAGGCATTTATTTAAACGCCTAATGATTTAATTAAATGAGACTAAATTAATTATCAAATTAAAATACAATAAAATTATTTTATTAAATGCCTAGGGTGATTTTTTAAGCGTGCCCTCATTTGGCCGTAAAAATGTAAAAATTCTGTTTTTTTTTTCGGTATATTCAAGTAACTATAAAAACTACCTATGTTTTCCATAACTTTATATTTTTCATATTGTCTAAAGGATATCTTGTGGTGGTACAAACTGTTTTTTTTCCAAATGGCACCCCCCCCTCCTCTGTTTTAACAACAGAAATTTAGGTAATTATTCTGTGCATTTTTATGTACTTAAAATGAAATTCGACCGAGTAATTTATATTTTACAACATTGTGAATTTATTAAGCGTTAGCTGGTAAATTTGATTGATAATAATTACGTTGGAAACTAAAATATGTGCCCATGAAAATATTATCATCCTTAATACTTAGATTTGAATAAGTCAAAAACTATTCATTCGAATTTTGATTTTAATAAGTATATAAAAATTCACAGAAAAATAACCCGAATAGAAGTTTCCGTAGTTAAAATAGGAAGGGGGAGGAGTGTGGCATTTAAAAAAAAGTTTGTATCACCACAAGATATTCTTAAAGTGACACATGAAGAAAATGAGTTATGGAAAACATAGTTATTAATAGTGTCTTGCACATTCCAAAAAAAAAATCCAAATTTTTGTATTTTTACGGCAAAAAAAGGGGAAGCGCGCTCAAAAATCACTCTGTATGATTATAAATATAATGTTTTTGACTTTATAAAATTAAAATAAATAAGTATATAAATTAATATAACTATATTATTTAATAATAATAAATTCTTTTGAGAAAGAACCGTTATTAATGTTGCATTGATCATTGTCGATGAAATAAATATTTTAATACAAGTACGCCCACGCATTATTGTATCCAGTATGTAATAATAATAACGCCAAATGACTTTCACCTTTCGTTTAGATTTTTCGTTATTAACCAAAACCGCTAATCACAAAAATCTACGTTTGTCCTATGGAATATTCAATTCCCTCGCTCATATCCTAAAATGTAAAACGCCTTCACAATACCTAGCTTTCGAAATTCTGATAATTTTTTAATTGCATTCACATAACATAATAATTGTTATTGTTCTCCGCTTCGAAGTCTCAAATACATTGAGAAAAAAAAATATAAACTGTTGCACAATTTCGAAGCCGCGGTAAATGTATACAAGTTTTCCCTGAGATTGTAATAATTATAGCTATTAGACGACTGCTGACACGATGTGAATCACCACTATATACACGGGATTGTTGTACCTCCCTAGACCGGCAATTAACATTTTCTTTTTCAAAATATTTTAAAAGTTGCGTGACCGTCGATAGTAATTTAAAAAGAGAATGTTCATAATAACACTTGGCCCATTGGACAAAAAATTGTTACGTTTAATGCTTATATTGTTATTTAATATGTATATTTAAAATCACATTGGAAAAATGCATATGTAGTTTAACATAACTAATTTAATTTAGCTGTTTGCTGCATATTTTTTTTTTTTTTCAATAAATATTATTAATTATGATCGTTTTAAGTGTGCGACTAATAATATTGCACTACACTATAATATTTATTGTTTAGCCTATAATTTTTTCAATAAACTTCTGAAATAACCAAATAGTTCAATGGAAAATGTTTGCATAAAAATAATACTGTAATAGATAATTATGGTTAATCAAATATTAATTGTGCCTTTATGCGTTAAAAACGTTTCATGTTATTAAAACGTTAAAGTCTGAAAGATTATTTCTAAAATTACTATTATTACGATTTTAGCATTAAAAATTTCGTAATATCAATATTGAATCGCTTTTTTCAAAAACCCTCTAAATCTACTTTTTCACTTTTTAAGATAATCAATAAAAACTGTGTTATGGATTTTTAAAACTTCCAAAAATTACCAAAAATACTTGATTACTTACTCTTTCAAATATTAGTGTAATTTTAACTAAATAATTTACTAAAGGAAGTAGGAAAAAATATTTTTGAATTTGTACATGCAAAATTTTATTTTTGGCATTTGGGGGGGTTTCTGAAATAAGCAATTCAATTATTAGTGAGACACTCAGTATTTACACCGAAGGTATAACGAAAATATAAGCCATTTAATTTGGTTTACAATATACATGTTTGTATTTTCCGTGTTGGTTGTTCATAATAACAGTAATTAAAAATTTTTATTTTTTTACTAAGTGTACAAATATTTTACTTCTCTGTTGTATTATTATTATTTTTTTTTTCAACCGATAATTTTGTTTAAAGTTATATTATACATTTTAAATTAAATGGAAATCAAAACTAGTTTCAGATTGATATCTAATTAATGATCAGAGCTATCATTATTTTTAAATGGTCACGATATATTTCAAATCAAACACGCAAGCTTTTACATACCTATTCATTTTGCATATTTTTTTGTAAGATAGGTGCTCATTTACAAATATTTTTCGAAATACATAAATTTTTATACGTAAATAAAAGTCGATTAACCTCGAGGACAAGCTAGGAATTAATAATAATTACATAAGAGGATTTATACTTACATATATTATTTATATAATTATTTAATAAGTAGCTATTGATTTTGTTTGAGTGGAAATATTATAAATAAGACGTAAATAGAAAGTTAAGAAATCCATGATATTCTAAATTATGTATCAAAAAAATACTTTTAGAACATTTTTAGCAATTTTAATGGAAATATTATATCCTGTCAGTATTTCTCCAGTCTAAATATTCTATAAAATATAATTTATATAAAAATTGTTATGACTTATGCTAATCCACAGGTGTTTATAGACGATTTAATAAAATATCAAACAAATCAAACAATGCTGTCGATCGCATTAATGATCTAACATTTTTTTTTTTTTTTTTTATCTTAAATATTATGTTTGCACCCATATAGTACACACGGAGAAAGGTGCTTAATAATACGATCGTATTACCTATATATATATATGTGTGTGTGTTTTGATGAATTTCACTTCTTCTCGACAAGCACACAATGCGATTTATCATGTCGGACGTGTGTAATCAAACTACAATAAAAAAGTGTGTGTGTGTGTGTGTGTGTGTGCGTGCGGTAATGGAAAAATAAAAAATTGGTAGTGGGGAAGAAACGCTTCGGGCAATTTGAATGAGAGAGACAGCAGCGGCCGCTGCTAAGGTATTTGCTCACCTTGAAACCACCATAGAATAACCAATTCCCTACTCTGCTTCCACACACACACACACACACACCTTCTCCTTTTCGTCTTGAGCATACAATATAAGTAAAATAAATATATATGTGTGTGTATTTAAATATGTATGTATGTATGTACTATCGTTAAATAACAGTTAAACAGACCTTGTTTTGATCAAATATAATAATATATACACTGATATAATATTACAGCAGGTGGCTGACCGGACGGTTGGCACACCTGTAACACGAATTATATTTTTTCATATTATTATTTTATTTTTTATTGTTCTCCATAAAGTAAAATAATATATATATATATATATAAATAATTATATTTATATATACATGCATACTGTACATACGTTCCGGAAGTCATGGGGTTATGTGTATATAATAGACAATTAGACGTCTGGCGGTTTTTCTTAAGCCATCAAGAGAATCCCGTAATCACCCCGCTGTCGACGTTTGAAACATGGTGTCGTTTTTCTTTTCAACCACTACGACAGGTGTTTTTTTGCGACGGTTCTTCGGAAATAAAATAAGAAATGAAAATATTAAAAAAAAAATAGGTACCATTAATTAATTTTTTTAATTTTTTACCCGCTTGATAAAAAATTTAAAAAAGCCAGACATATTTCGCACGACGGGTGGGATTCTCTTGACGGGTGTATTGAATTTTAAAGAAACGATAAATCATTTTTTCAATAAAACGATTCTGAACGAGGGAAGTTAATAATATAAAAAATAAACGAGAAATCAAAATGTTCAAAATTTTTTTTTCACATTTTCAAAATTTTCTTGCGCCAAAATCTTTCTTATGTGATTTTCTATCTATGTTTGAATTTTCATAAAATTCGAATCAAAAAATGATGGTTTCCGAGTCGTTTTTGTCAAATTTTGGGTAGTAAAAAAAAAAAAAAAAAATTGAAG
>JAIPRM010004417.1:0-23038 GCA_025469315.1 Stegophylla sp. TES_Ste_2020 | reverse complement strand
ATAATTACTTTAAAAAGTAGTGAACCAGCAACCTAACCTAAACAGTGCTAACAAAAGTGAGTAAAAAAAAAAAAAAAAAAAAATGAATTATGACAGGAATAAAATTGTAATTATTATACTTTTCTACATTTTATTGACATTAAAAATTATTTTTATAAATATTATTAGGTGTTCATTTATATATTTTATACATTTGATGCAACTTATATATTACTTATTTATTTATTTACTACTTATTTTTTTATGGTATGTTTAACATAAAGTCTCATATGTAATTATTATCATTATTTATTTGTAACAATACTACAATATTTTTTAATAATAACTAATAAAAATTTTTTTTTTTACATAAAGACTTATAATTATTATTTAATAATATTTTTTTGGTCGAAAAGTGTCTCGCCCTAATTTACAATGAATATTTTTTTTATATGATATTGACATTTCATTATTGTATACGACTCGTATTTTCCTACGTACAGAATTTACACTCACTCTCTGTATTGTTATCAAGTTTCCAAACTTACTACTAACGATTCAATAATAATATAATGAATTATTATTGTGCACAACGATCTTCGTCGGATAACGCTATGTCTCTAGTATTACACGCACGTTAATGTAATTTAACACGAATCGTCGTGACGCTAGTTTGAATATAATATTCGGTTGGCGACCGACATCTGAAGAACAATAAAACAATACTATTTGGATATGAGAGGAGGCTTACGCACTACGCTTATGATGCGATAGGAATTCGCACTAACTTTAATCGAAATTCAACCCTTAACGAGCCAAGTTAAACTATCTATATCTATCTAATAATCACTGAAGTACGTACAACACTTAAGGTAGATTATTAACTTGATACGTCATACGTACACAGAGTGTGCAGGATTAGCTGCTAATTTATTAAGAAGTTATTAATAATTAGTAGTTTATAGTACAAAAATCCTTAATCAGTGACGGATTTACACTATTGCCGCCACCCCTAGGCAACTGTTTTTTTTTTTTTTTTTTTTTAACGCCCCAAAAATTTTTTCTACCGTTTATGTGTAAGACGTGAATTTTGAATCAATTTTTTTTTTTTCGACTAAACAGTATGTAAATTAATTGGAAAGTCAGCAAGTTGTAAAATTGTAGTATGATTTTTAAACTTTTAAATAGATAACTAATAATAATATGATATTAGGTAATGAAGTACACACAACTCATTAATATTTTTTGTAATATTTTTGTTTATTTTTATAAATGTTCAAATTGCCCCCCATTGACTGCTATACATAATTCAATTTTATACAACCATGATCTTTGTAATGAAATTATGCATGTATTTCGCTGTGTTTTTTGAAAAATAAAATGCTCTCATTCATTCAAAATTCAACCGATTTCAAAATTGTTTTTTCCCTGTGTAACTTATAAGTAATTCTACAAAATTGCTATTTTTTTTGAATACTTAAAAATTTTATTCTGGCGGTTTTGAATTTAGGATTTTTTTTAACCATGGTAAAATATGGGCTATATATATATAACTATATATAACTGCTATGTCACATATTATGTTAAAAAAAAAAAAAAACCGAACTTCAATATCTCAAATACGTATATTAAGAGTAATAACTACTGATTTTCCAATTAATTTACATACTGAATAATCAATTTTTAAGTTCAATAATCGTTCTATTTGTGAAGATAGGATACCAATAAACCAGTGTCAAAAACGAAAATATAATTTATAAAATCAAATAAAAATATTATTAATAAATTTAAAATATTCTTCAAAATTAAAATTAAGTATTTAACAACTAACCCGTAGTGCTAAAACAATCGATATGGGTACTATAGTTATTTTTAGTATAAAATGGTGTAAATAGTCGAATATTCAATCTTAATAAACCGAATTTTCTCATTTAGTCACCCCTACATTTCCCAGAGAAAAATTTTTTAAAAACGACAATTCGCATTATATTATTATATTGTAGGTTAATAAAACTAACCAACACTTTAGTAAACGTTTTTAAAATAAAAAAATATTTTTGGAATACAAAAAAATGTATATGACTACAGTTATTATTATTATTTTGAAGTCGGTTAAAATATAAAATTTTAACGCGAAATTGCCGCTTCTGAAAATTTGCCACTGCTCTTTTCAAAACGTTTTCAAAAGGGCGAACAACAGTGCGAGGGCGGCTCTTTCAGTTTTCGTTCATTAATAAAAAAAAAAAAAAAATGTCGACTTACTCAAAACCTTGACGAAAGTCGTCGCTTCGACCATGCCCAGAGACGAGGCCGCTATGCACGTGTAGTTGTCCGAAGTCTCTACGTTGGTCAAATTCAACACGTTCCTCCCGACGGGCAATTTGTCTTCGGGTGACAATTCGGTGGTTTTGCCGCGACGCCACTTCACGTACGGCATTGGCGATCCGATGGCCACGCAGGGTATGCTGACGTTTTCGCCGACCTTCACTTTTTCGATCGTCGGCGGAGGTATCGAGAATTGCGGCACTACTCTGCGAACTGGAAAAATAATAAAACATTTTTTTTTTTTTTTTTGAATATAGTTCTGCGGCGTCCTTCCGGGTTGCCAGATTACAAAAACTAAAAAAAAATAAATTTTATCCCTCCCCCTCCAACAGTTGATTTTTTTTTTTAATGAATTTGTTTTTAGTTAATTTCTATACTTAAGTTTTTGAATTTTCGAATAATATTTCAACAGAATATGTTATACAAGAACGTACACTAAGAATTAAGTAGCATAACATTTTTAAATTTGGTAAAATAATTTGAAAAAAAAAAATGACTTTTTATTCTTCAGACAATAGCCATTAGCCAATAGGAATGAAATATTATAGAAAAAATATCACATTAATTTTATAAAATTAATTGATTGTTGAATTTCTTGATCACGCAGGTCTATCATATTCATTGATATCCTAAGAGTCAAAGGGATGTAATGGTAATTTTTTGAAAAACGGGACATTTTGGTGTCCCGAAGAGATTTGTCTCGGGACAACGTGGACCTCTAGTTGAAATATGGCAACCCTAAATACACACGGTAATTTTTTTTTTTGTTTTTTTTTTGGCATGACCGCAATTTACGTCAATTCAGAAAAAAAAAAGTTTACATTAAAACGGAAATTTTATTATTTCACAGTGGTGGTTGTCAAAGAGAATAAAGACAAGAAAAAAAAAAAAAAAAAAAAAAAAAACGTGAAATTATAATAATAATAATAATATACGCGACGGTAACGGATATCCCTTAATTGTTTAGGGAATTCGGAGCTGTCAATAAATTATCCAGACAGGACCCTTTTCGATTACGAAAATAGCACTTAAGCGAATTATACCACGAACACCCAAAACATCAAGCGCGGGGACAATGCAGGCGGGAATGCGTTGTCGGACGACGACGATGACGAAGACGTCGAGTATTCCACAACTCGATTATAGTAATTGTGTGGCATTTTTAATGTGCACCCGATGTATGAAGTACCGTAAAATTTCCTCTAACACTTACACAGCCTATCTAAAATGCAGAGTTCCTCCGGCCGAGAGTTGATTAAGAAAGTTTTCGAGTATTTTGTTCGAGGAGCAAACATGCCGCCGAACTACTACTACTACTACTACTACTACTACTGAAAGATATTATAATGACGTTCGACAACTTACTACTGAATCGAGAGGGAGAGATAAGAAAATTATGAATAAAACAGTATCATTTTATATAAATAAATAATACATGATTTTTTGACACACGCGTGTTAAATATTTTATATGAATATAATGACAATTTATCGCTGTAGAATGCTGTTTACCAGTTTTTCACTGCATATAATACTACTCAAGAAGCTTCTGTAATAATCAAGGTACGCGCACAAGAGGGGGAGGTTTAAGATGTTCCCAAATTTTAAGAAAATGACAAACATAATATATTCTGTGGTTTCTTTTGTTGCGTAAATAATAAATGAAATGCGCCTAAGTGTACTACTACTACTACTACTAATAATACGTAATATTCTTATCGAAGAAGTTATATAAACACATTTACATTTGAGTAGTAATTGCTTTGTAAACTTCTTTATTTTGTAAGTATTTTAAAACTAAATGTTTTTTTTTTATTTTAATTATTTGGTTATGTTGTCAAAAATTATTTATATTTTGATTGTTTGAAGATGAGTATAATATCGGTTTTCTTTAAGTGCACGCGATTCATATTTGAAGTAATGTTCTTTCTTCAAAATAAGTAATATTTTAAAGAAATAAATTGATAACATTCATTGGAGATTTTGATTAATTTTTTGACTTATACCGTGAGTAAATATATTATTAAAGAATTAAAATTAGTATCCTAGATGAAATTAATATACGGAGCACGGCAGAAACTTTAAAATTGAAAAATCGCATCTGAAAGTGAGATTCGACTGGGTAAAGTATTAGAAAAAAAATTTATGTTTATGACACCAAATACGCAGCTGTTAAAAATAACAGTGAATTCGTAGAAAAACATTTACTGTTTACGAGCTTTGGCGGAATAGAAAAAAATTAATAGTGAATTGATTGTATGTCAAACCATATTGAATTTGTGTGGGCCAGAGTAGACTGAAAGGTTGCGCGGTGGTTCCAATGCGAACCTTCGACGACGGTTTGAACCTAGCCACGGGCTGCGTCTCCCCTCACTTTGATCAGGCAACAAAAGACCCTCCTTCCTCCTAACAGAGCAAGGCAGAAACCAAAAGGGGCCAAATTAAAATTTCATAATTCAAAAAGGATTAAATACTTTTTTACCTAGGACCGAATTATGTTTTGATACATAGAATTTGAAAATAATCGGTTGAGAAATTTTAGTCAAGTAGTTAGAAAAACGTTGGAAAATTTGAGTGAAAAAGATATCACAATCGAAACAAATATATCTCTTTATCGAGAAAAAAATAATAATAACAGAGAGATCGTCGTTAACTCTTCGACAGTGAATATTAGGAGATTAATTTAGAGGATAATGATTGTAATAAAAACTATAGGATAGAAATTATCGAAGTCCTGGGTATTCGGAATGTAATATAATATTTACTTGAAGTTCTATTATCGTTAATTAAAGAGAAGAAACCCATAAAATATGTTGTTACAAGTTATAAATTTAAAAAGTAAAGTGTTAAGTGTAAAAATAACGTATCATCTCAATGCGGTGGATTTATTTATGAAACATTTAAGTCAATCATAATATAAAACTTTCAATTTTCATAACTGATAAGTTCGGAGCAAAACAATAGAAGGTCATTCACATATTAGGAAAAGAGAAGTGTGGGAAATTGTATCACGAATGATTATTACCTCAATATGTTTCTTATGGATAATCGTAGAAAAATAATGATGGCCATAAGTAAAAAGTTTTTGAAACATTTTTTTTTTTTTTTTACGAGATAATAAATAAACATAGTGGAGTGAATAACTGTAAAAGATAACAAGCGTTAAACATTCAGTAAAAAAACTCGAGTAAATTTATTTTTATTCTAATGGACAAATCATTATTTTTTTTTTTATAGATAACACATTTTTTACTTAGAGATATAACACGTCATGGCACGCGTGTATATTTTTTCGATAACCGAAATACTTGAAATTTTTAAAAAATATCTGGAACTATTAGAATCAGAAATGGACATCGTATACCTGAGAAACATTTTTTGAAGTTTTATGTGAGTGCGCAAAATAATTCGGCCACGTGCACATCGCGAAATTGCGTATAACGTAAACATGTATGTGGTGCATTTATTATGTAATTCTTTGGAACACGGAAGTTATTATGAATGTTAAGGTTTCAAGCCCATTAAGTTCAAAAGTACACGATATAAAAACCAAACGCATTTGATATTTTTATCCGAGTGTCTCTCGAATAAGAAACACTGTTTTTAAAAGACTTTAAAAAAAAAAAAATAATATTATCTTATAACTGTTTCATTATATACTGAAAACTATTTAAAATTAATTACAACACATTTTTTAGAAGAAACCGCCTGTTCTCATATTTTGTATTGTAATTATTTCAATTTAACATATTTTTATCTTAGTTCTTTAGTAGTATATAAAAATTAACAGATAAATGCTTATACAATAATTAATGTATTTATCTATGACAGAAAATAAATACTCTATTTTAGATTCTGAAAGCTATTGTTTTTACAATGATGTTTATTATTTTATTTTTTTTTTTGTGAACACTTTTTCGTATGGATCTACTTGTCCAAAAGTCTCGATCGGCAACTTTTTGAAACCGGATTTGCTAGTTGGTACTTGAGGGCATTTTTTGGAAAAAACTACCCAAAATTTGACAAAAAAGATTCGGAAACCATAATTTTTTGATCCAAATATTATGAAAATTTAAACATAGATAGATATGAGAAACATTTTGGGGCGAGAAAATTTTGAAAAATTGAAAAAAAATTAATTTTTTTTCTTTTATATATTAGATAAAAAGAAAAGTAAATTAAAGCAAAGCAAAGACAAGAAAGCCGTACCACGGGTATTCTTCGCTCATCGGGTCAGATACTCTCGGTGAGTGTGTTGAAAATGACTAGGTACTGTTATTGTCTTTATATTTTTAATTTCTTTCGTCTTATTGAAGAAATGATTTATCGTTTCGTTAAAATTCTACAAACTACTTTTTATTTTATTAAATTGAATAATACATTTATTTTGTCTTGAAATTATGCGGGATTTTTCAACTTTGTCATAATTGATAATTTTATTATAACTTTTATTCTCATCAAAATATCATAATAATACCTTGTCGACTACTACTAATACAATAAAGGTTAATCACTCATTGTACACATTTTGAAAAGTACAAAAAATATTTTCAAACAATTACATATATGTATACATTTTGTTTAACCTTATTGATTATGTAACTCGTGTATTCATGTCTGAATACAAACTGTGCATTTATTTTACTATATTTTACTATTGCTAAAACGTAATTATTTTGCAAACAATACAAACTGGTGATGAAAAAAAAAAAAAAAAAGTTTAAAAGTTATAATAAAAAAAAAAAAATGAAAATATGTATAAATAAAACAAGTTATACGTATATATAAATATATATTTTTTTTTTTTGGTAAAATTACCATTGTATCCCTTCTTTTCTCCCTCAACACGCTCTGCCTGCCTACAATACTTGCCAACGACACCGAAAATCGCGCGCAACGTTCTGTGAAATCACAAGGTGTTTCGTCGTGGTGGTGGTGGTTGAAGTGAAAAGATTTGTTGCTTTGGTAATCGAATTATCGGCGGCGTGGTTGTTTGAAGGAGAGAATATGATCGAGTGATTTTTCGCCAAAAAGTTTCACACGATATTGTTAACGCACAGGGCGATAATGAAAACATATAGAACTTAGTAGTACGCACTTTAATTATTACTACGACTAAAGTCTACCCGAATACATACATACATATATATATGTGTGTGTGTGTGTGTGTGTGTGTGTGTGTGTTACTATTAATCTGCTCGGGGAACCGCAACCGTTTGCGGTTTTTAAAATAATCCCATGTTCCCGAGTCCTTTTTGTCCGAGCCGAAAACCTACATTTATATATTATATTTTCCTTATCTCGGTTCATTTATGTACATATACGTGGAAGGGCTTAGGGAAATTTGAAAACCGAAACGCGTCCCGGCTAAGGGCTAATCGCGTCGTACGTAATGCCGCGTGGTCGTGTGGTCACACACATACACACACACACACACACACACACACACACACACGAGGGACTAATCATAAAAACGTTAAACGGTTTCGAGAGGTTTACCCACTGCTGACGACACCGAAGCTAAATGGGATTCACCGAGTCGTTTGGCCATAAAACAGAATACATATTATTTGCGTTGTATCTTACACAATATTATAATTCATTTTACCATTAAATTTCAGAGAAATGGATTATTATTGTTTTTATTATTTTCAAGGAGGAGGGGGGGGGATGCAAAATATTTTCATTGTGTAGAATAATATCAATAAAAACCGATAATCAGAAAAATTGAAATTTTATACTAGTCGCTTACGAGAACATGAAAATGAAATACTTGGGCTTGTATAAAAAAAAAAAAAAGGTGTTAAAACATTTTTTTTTATTACGTATACAAAATAATGTATAATTTTCATCGTTTAATATTCAAAAATATAAAAGGTATATATAATATTATAACCCATTAACGATAAATTATGTTTAGCGTATTAAATTTTTTATTACAAAACATACATTATATTTTTATTGTGTTCCGTAAAACATTAAATTTCTTAAACAATATAATTAGTTTTCCATTATACTTTTCTTATCGCCGTAGAGAGAATGATGTTCTTAAATTTTATTTTTATTAAAAAAAACCTACATATCTACTATTATTAAAAAAAAAAAAAAAAAAAAAAAAAAAAATGTTTTCTTAAGGATATCTTAAACACTTAAACGTTAAAAGTTTTAAGAACTCTAATTTATAGAGTAAAATACAGTATAAAGTAATGAAATTAATTTTCAGTACAATATTCTTCGAATGTTAATAAGTGTTATTAGATTCTGAAAGAAGTGAGAAGCTAGTATTTTACAATTATGTTTATTTTTTTTCTGTGTACAACTTTTCGTATGCAAATACTTGTCCAAAAGTTTCGATCAGCAATTTTTTGAAACTGGATTTGCCTTTAGATGGTACTTTAAAGAAGTCATTTTTTGAATTTCTCAATTTTTCAATTTTTCAATTTTTTTTTTTTTGAAAAAACTACCCAAAATTTGATAAAATGACTCGGAAACTATCATTTTTTTGATCCGAACTGTATAAAAATTTAAACATACATAGATAGAAAATAACATAAGAAAAATTTTGGCACAAGAAAATTTTGGAAATGTAAAAAAAAATTTTTGGACATTTTTCTAACATTTTTTTTCTCATTTATTTAAAATTCAATACACCCGTCAAGAGAATCCCACCCGACGAGCGAAGTACACACTTTTTTTTTCTATTAAATATTATTATTAGAACTCGAGTTCCATATATTATTTACATCTTAATTTGGTACAGATACGTGCACGAAATTGCAATACGATTTTTCGTTTAAGTAGCAATCAATTCGATTAAGTGTTTTAGAAATTATTAATTATTTGCATTGAACTAAAAATAGTAATTGTATACAATAGAAAATTACCAGTATAATCATCATTTATCGTTAAAACGTGATTTTTTTTTCTCAAAAACAGTAAAGTACCGGCATAGGCGAAATTAGAGGGGGCTAAGCCCCCCGGAAATGTTGAGAATTACATAAGGATAATGCCTTATTGGGGGGGGGGGGACTAAATCAATCGAAAATACATATTAGCCCTTCCAAAAACCTTTTCCAAGTTACGCCAATGAGTAGTACCGGCAAAGATCAAAGCATTATATAATAAGAAAAAAGCGTGATAATTGATAATAAAACGAAATACGCAGCGTCGGATTTTATGAAAATAATAATAAAATTAAAATAAGAAATAAAATGATAATTATAAAAAAAATGAAAAACACTTGTAAAATTGGAATTGAAAAAAAAAAAAAAAACAAACTAATATAGCCATTGCTATACACACGCGTATATACAGCCGAAGGGTTTCGAGTGCGGTTTGTATTGGGTGGTGGCAGCGGTCTAGTGGTGCGGTTTTTGAATTTAATTAATTAACAACACCCGCGCGCACACACTTTGACACTGCACAGCACACAAGTCGTTGGCATATATAATATGCGGCGAGGCGAACACTGTGCGCGCGCGCGTGTGTGTGTGTCTTGCAGTCTCTATTCGGCGGCAGAATCCTTTTTATTCGGGGAAACCATAATCATATACATATATATATATATATATATACGTACAATAAAAAGGGGAGGGAGATCGGCAACGTTGAATTTATATGCATGAATGGGCGGTAGACGGAGAGGGGGGGATGGTACACGGGCGACATTATGAAACACATGTCATGTCCGCCTCTCCTCTATCGCCCCTCCCCTATAGTGACTCTCTCCTCACCGTTGTGTAGTCGGCCGCTGCCCAATTACGCTTTTGACGGCCACATCCGGCCTAGGACTCGCGAGCAATGCGAAATTCCCACCACTATACAACGACGACAACGAGAGCCTATATAACTACTGTGGACGATGGGGATGGGGAAGGGTTACAGTCTCTTTTGAATTTGTTCCCCGTACACATCCCCCCCCCTACCGAACGACGATGCGCATTCGATATATGCGTGTATTTGATTTTATACCGAAAATTGCCAATCCGTTAATAATATTGATAAGAAGTTTAAATAAAAAAATTGTTACACAAAAAAAAAAAAAAAACGATTCAGAGTAAAGCTCTACTCTGAATAATTGTCAGTTTTATATTATTGAGTATATTTAACAATTTAATAATAATATAATACCTAATCAATTTGCAACAGTCATTTTTGATAAAGGGTGAAAATTTTAGTATTATTAGTTTTGAAGTTTCCCTCTAAATTTTAAAACCGATTTCACGAAATTTAGTTTAAAACATATTTTACCTCTTTTATACTCAAATTCGAGATAGTTTTTCCTTGCTGTTGGAATTTCTGAAACTTGTTCAAGGTACTATCCAGAGCGAATTGCTGATCTAGAAAGTTTTTGAATAAGTTCTACCATACGAAAAAAAGGTTTTCAGAAAATAAAACATTATTATGAAACCACTAGCTTCTTCATCGCTCAACTTCGAATTTAAAAGTACAGCTGATGGACTAAGAAGAAGCTAATAATAATTCTCTGAAGTAATGCAATCTATGATTACTCAAAAACACCTATAAACATACTCATTAAAAAGCTCTTAAGAAATAAGCAATGTCTTATCACAAACATTAAAAATGCATTTTTAAGACTACTCAAATTATTATTTTTATTAAATTTAATATACTTACTGTCACATTTTAAATTGTTTTAGTTTATTAAACTTAACTAGAGCGTTTAATAATAGTTGACATAAATATTTTGAATGAAAAAATATATCCAACTCATTTCTATTTGACATTTGTATTTTACCAAAACACTATTATATGATGACTTAAGACAATATGTTCTAAGATATTTGAAAAAAAAAATTAAGAGTGATTACCTAATGTCCCAACAATAATATATAATAGAAAAAATTAAAAAATAAATATGTTTAATTAATTTAACAGTTAAATAGGTGTCTTATATACGAGAAAAACTTATATATATATTTTGATAAAATGAAAAAATATGAAAAAACATAAAGAAAAGAAAAAAATTCAATAAAGCATAATGAATAAAAGATAAGGTAATCAAACCGTGTACGATAACAACTATACGTTTTTATGCAAATCATCTTTGGAATTAGACAACTAAAGTTTTTAATTCCAATTGTGACTAAGTAATAGATATAAATTGTTTATATATATAATGAGATAGAATACGAATTCTCTCGTGCGTAATGATGCACAATTGTTGGACAAAGGAAAACCTTAGGGCATCTTTAAATCCTTATTTAAATTGCCCAATATTTATTTAAGCCACCTGAATCGGCGGATTAAGCGGGGTAAACCGCTTTCGAAATAAACAAACTACAGTGTACCCGGTTAGGGTAATTAGAAAAACTGTTTGGGGGGTGGTTTTAAAATACAATAAAGGAAAAGCGTATAAAAAAAAAAAAAATTAGTTGGTAATTATTTTAATTATCAGACATTAACAATTACCGTGTTGAACACTACACCTGTGTTGAAAAAAAAAAAAAAAAAAAAAAAAACTGAAATAACAAAATCAACATACCTATCGTTTTGTCAGTATGTGAATAGCCATAAAATAATTATAAAACAGGATGGGAGGGAGGGGGGAAATCGGCGGCAAAATAGCTGTCCGTCACGCACCGGAGACGGTGGGAAACGGTGGTTTTTTTTTTTTATTTTTTTACACTAATTTTCCAACCTCGATAATGCAATTAAACTTTTTTCAGTTGTTGAGTTTTAAAAGGGGAGAAAAAAAAAAGAGGCAGAAAACTCAAAAGTTTATGCACAGACGATATTCTATAATTATTAACGAAGAGAATTTTTTGTTTTTTTTTTTATAAAATATATTGTACAAAACATGCTTGAGACGGAAGACGTTTCGGGGCAAACTCGAGGGACGACGGTGATATTTGTATATACACGTGTTAAACTTTTACGGTTTCAATTTTTTATGATAACGCGTGATAAGGGGTTTAATAAGTGTACGCATAAAAAATGCATGTGTGTGCACACGTGTAAATGTATACGTCCATGAATACATGCGAATTTATTATTATTAAAACTAGAGCGTTTTATTGAACAGTTTGTTGCGCCTGTAGTACCCATATAATATAATATGATAAAAATTTATTCACCCATAAAACGTGCTCGCGGTTAAACAAATATAATAAACATGTATAGACGTTGAAGTGGTGCGGTTATTTTTCTGGCGGTGTGTAAAAATGAAAAAAGAAAATTGATTGTTAAATCGAAGTCTCGAAGAAATTATTATTTTTTTTTTTAGTTTTTGCGTGGAAAACCATTTGGGAAATCAATCATACTAGTGAAAAAAAAAAAAAAAAAAAAAAAACAATAACATATTTTAACGAAAGTTGATTTTTTCGGATAAACACACATGCACAAATTTTCTCTTAAATTAATATCGTTAAAACAATACACAAGTAAAGTGAAGTTAGACAAGTATAGACAAGAAAGCCGGACCATGGGTGATTTCTTCGATCATCGGGTTAGATACTACCATTGGTGGGTGTGTTGAATTTTAAAGAAAACAATAAATCATTTATTTGTAATAATATGATTTTGAGCGAGGTATGTTAGAAAACAATAATAAACGTCGTTTTCAACACGCCCACCAAGAGTATCTGACCCGAGGAGTGAAGAATACCCATTGTGCGAAGGAAGTCCGGCTTTCTTGTTAATACTTTACTTTCCTTATGTTTGTTTTGCTTTATTTTACTTTTTTTTTATCCAATATACGAAGAAAAGGAAAAAAAGCCGGACATAATCCAAACATTATGGGTATTCTTCACTCCCCGGTTGGGATACTCTAAGTGAGAGTGTAAAATAAAGTAAATTAAAGAAAAATAATGTCAAGTATTTTTTATATTATTGTACATATTATATGTTTAAATTTTCATAAAGTTTGGATTAAAATAGGATAGTACCCGAATCTTTTTTTACCAAATTTCAAGTAGTTTTTCTCAAATTTTGAGAAAACAATTAAGAATTTCGAAATATCACCCCTTTAAAGTTCCATCTAGAGACAAATATTTTTGTATAAAAACGTGTACCCATAAAAAAAAACAAAAATAAACATCATTGTTAAAATACTGGCTTTTCTGCTTTACTTAGAATCAAAATTAATTATTGTTACCTAAAAAAATGTTTAAATACCTGATGATTGTAAATTTTATTTTTAAGCGGAAATTCTCTGTGTTTTTAATCTATTTCTTACATTTCTAATAGGATCACAAAATAATATCATCTTCATTAAAGTTTTGATTTTTTTTTTATAAATGACGCTTTGCATGATCCGTTATTTGAATTATTTTTACTGTCTTAAAAAATATACTTAATTATAAAATTAAACGCCATCTCGTTTAAAAGTTTAAATGTAAGCGTAACAAAAGTTTAAAATGGTAAATATAGGGAAAAAAAAATATAATTAAATTTGCTCGAGAAGAGAGTAAACACAATATATTGAAAAATAATAAACTAATTTTGTTTTTTTCACCAAATCTTTAATGATTTTCCGATAAACTTTCATTTTTCTTTGGGAATAAACAACAATTGAACTTTTTTTTTTATCGTTCTTTAATAGCTTGGACTTAAAAGTTGTCTTAAATGTTTTACGAGTGTTTAAGTGATCACTTATACAGCATTATAAGAGAGCCATCGAAAATTATTAGCAACACATTTTTATAACGATATTGATTATTTCCAACAATACAATTGAACGACATTTATTTAATTGTTGAATATGGAAGATAAAAAAATTAATTTTGACATTTTAAAATAAGAGTCATGGAAAAAAATCAAATAATAACTACCTATAGAACTATATACATATATACATTTAAGATCGAAATGTATTTTCATATCTTATTAAAAAATATTTTGCTCACATACGTCTCTCGTGTATTCGTTAAAAACAAAATACACAAAGACGTATTATAAAATACACAGGACAGGTTCCAGGAACTAAGTTTGTCATCTTCCTTTTATGTTAACATGAAAATATTATTTACATGGTACAGAGCAAAACGTCTGTTTTGAAAAAATAATTATTCAATTTACAAATATCAAAAATAAACTTTTATACAAATACGTGCAAAGCAAAATGTTAACAATTATCAGTACATAGAATTTAAAAATATGTAAATGAGAATTAGTTGCAAAAATAATACTACACATAATAATTATTTTTGATGCCTACGTATCATAAGATACATGTAAAATACAATTTTGTAAGAAAGAATAATTAAAATAGTGTGTAATTGATTTTTTATTTTTTTTTTTAAATAAAGTGAACAGGTGTGTTAACTACTTATTGAAATGTGATACAGTAGCCTTTGTTTCAAGCTTATTAAAATTAATTACCATACATTTGCTTCACAAATATATTTATAATTTTAATAAAAACTAATATTTTTTAGAATATTTTGTCCCAAAATAATATTAAACACACTATTTTTTTCATTACCAAAATCAATTTTAAAATATTTCATACTCTCATATTTTTCTATGGACATTTAACGTAATATTGTGATATGTTTAGTAAACAGAATAATATGTTAATAAAAAATCAAACTTTTATTACAAATATCAGAAAAGTTATAAGAAAAGAACAAAAATAACAGATTATTATCTGAAACTAATCTTTGTATTATTTTAATTAGTTATATTAATTATTATTATTATTTTTTAATTCAACCGAAGAAATTAATCAAACTCAATAAAATTAAACACGAATTACCAATTTTTTTTTGGCCATAGAGGTAAAGTACTTGTTTAGTTTTCTTTTGCATATTTATTTGCAATGGATATTTTGTAACGTTTTTTCAATACAATTTATCAATAAAAAATGACAACTCTCATAATTTTTTCTGAGTAAATTTTCTCAATCAATTCCATAATGATATACAAATATTATTTGGTAATTATTAGAGATAGGATGTTGATGACCTAAAAAAAGTACCAAAAATTATCCCGAAAAATGATTTAATGAACTAAAAATGGTAAAAAATGACAATGATCTAAAAAAAAAAAAAAGAATTGCTTAAATTACAAAGTGAAAACTATGTACAAAAGTGTCCAAACATATTTAAATTGAGTGAGAAAATTAAAAAATCCACGTGAACATCGTTCACAGTGTGAGCACCTAGTATGTAACTGTAACAAAAACTCTTCAATAATTTTGATGAAAATATTTTTTTTTAAGCCGGACATACTTCGCACGACGAGTATTCTTCGCATCTCGGGTGTGAAGCTCTTGGTGAGTGTATTGAATTTTAAAGAAACGATAAATCATTTCTTCAATAAGACGATTCTGAACGGAAGAATTTAATAATATAAAGAAAAAATGTTAGAAAAATATCCAACATTCAAAAAATGATGGTTTCCAAGTCGTTTTTGTCAATTTTCGGGTAGTTTTTTCAAAAAAAAAAAAAAAAAAATTGAAGACTTCAGAAATTCAAAAAATTACCACTCTAAAGTACAATTTAGAGGCGAATTCGGTTTCAAAAAGTTGTCGATCGAAACTTTTGGACAAGTTGTACACAGAAGAAAAAAAAAAAATAATAAACATCATTGTAAAAACACTAGCTTTTTCACTTCGTTCAGAATCTAAAAATGCATTTGTCATCAACATTCTCTATCTCTATAGCAATTATATTTATGGAGTTTTTTTTTTTTTTATTTGGAAAACATTTCTTTTGTCGGATGCAAATTCGTCGATCTTTACGGAAACATTTAGGTTTATATCACAACAACAATGTCAGAGGAAATTCAATGAAACATCCGACGGGGTTCACGCCTGCCGCGCCGCCGCTACCTCCCGACAGCGACCTCACGCTAATGTTTCACAATTAACCTAATTAATTAACTGTAACCTCGCGAAGGGTATATCGTCCTGGGACATCATAAATTCGTTTGGTCCCGTTTACCTGTACGTGCCCGTAGGTTGGAATCGTAAATTACATTTAATATAAAAGTTAAAAAAAAAAAAAAAAAAAAAATGTGCACAGATCCCGCGCTGAATGAAAAAATAAAATAAAAAAAAACAACAACAAATGAATGGAAAATAATGCGATTTCAGTCTGGTCGGTGTTCTTTGTTTTCGCGCGCACAATTGGATTTTCAACGCGTACGAAAAACGCGAGTTTGCTCGAAGTAATAACAGTACTAGTAGTAGTAGACCAAATAAAAATATATATATATATATATGTATATATAATCATGAAAAACGAATAAGTAAATAAAATTAATTATAATTCGGGGGTTCGTAACCGGTGGTCCATGGAGGGAGTCCGTGAAGTGGCTGTGATGTGTTTTCTTTTTAGATAACTCAAATTCGTTAAATTTGTTTGAAAATAATTCAAATTATGCAATCAAATGAAGACCAAAAATTAAAAACTGTTATATTTATATTATGCTAAACATATTTTGTACTATGAACTTTATTGAATGAATATACATATTACAGTATAATATTTATTGTTTTCGTAAGCACGAGCGGTTTTTCATAATTTTGGTAATATCAAATACGTCCATAGAGTAAAGAATATTTAGAGGGGCCATACCGTATACTCTTACGTATAGTGAATTGAAGCAATCAAATGGAATACGCTAAAAGTGACCATTTTGAGAAAAATAAAATTATTTTTCTTATTTGGTTGGTACCACTTTAAATTTTCAATAACATTAATTTTAAAGTATGATAACAGTTCCTTATCAGTGATCCGACTGAGCAGCAATATTAATTAGTTTAATCAATAAAATAGTAATTTGATTCTTTTCAATAGGTCACTCTCTAAGCGTATTCCATTTCAATGCTTCATTTTGGTATACACGTATGGCTACGGGTTGAATACGTCCGATAATTTATTAAGATAATACTATTAAACTTCTCATGAATTCCGCGCTACTTGAAAGACAATAACGGGACACACCAATCATAATATTATATTTATACATTTATTTTTTCTGGTTATATAAGTAAGAAATTCTATTTTATCAACCGTGATGAAAATGATAACTAATTTTTTTTCTAAGTATACAATAAATATTATTGTATTACCACAAAATTTCGTACAGATAAGTGTTAGTTTTATTTTATTAAAAACTAATTTAAAATGTATTGTTTACTATTTTTTATATATTATAATTATATTTTATTACGTATTATTAATTATTTTATATAATGTCCTCTTACCTCTGACCCACAGCATGATGGGCGGAGCGTGTACGGTGCCCACCGAGTTTTCGGCCACGCATTCGTATTTGCCCTGGTCCGTTTCTTGGCTATCACTTATTTGCAACGCACCTGAGAACACCAGAAAATAATCGTCGTACACTGTTATAATAATAATATTTTCTTCAAACGCGGGCGCAACTAAGAAGAGAGAGGGGAGGAAAAAAAAAAGCACGTGGATGATGTGTATACCTAGGGGGGAAAAAAGGGCAAAACCATTAGTAGTAGAATATGTTTTGATAAACGTTGGTTATATATAAACATATATATATATATATATATTTTTATATAAGGTGATGGAGAAAGAGAGAAAGTGAGAGAGGGAGAGAGAGAGAGAGAGAGAGAGAGAGAGGGTTTTACGATTTCCGGTCGCGTTTTTACTACTTGACAGGCGCCCGTCGTCGTTTAACCGAACATCATTTGAGAGGAGCATCGGGCAGGACCATATTTTCGATTATCACGACCTATATAACCTCTTTGCCTGCCCTATATGCCCTCTCGTCGTTGTCAGTTTTGTTGTCCGTCAATTTTACCCGCATCACGAACACGGCCGTCGGCGTTTATGCCGACCGACCCCGATTGCGCGCAGGACGATGAGAGGATAACGACCGCCGCGACCCCCTTCAGATATTAATAATGGTCCGTTGGATAGTTCTCGTTGACGGTCGATTTTTCCAAATCACTTTGACTCGGATTTCTGTCAATTATTATTATAACCCGTACGACTCGTCATAAACACGCGTTTCATAACTTTCAGAACACAACACTAAGCGTTGTTCGATAGCGAAAGCGAGAGTTTCAAGTGATATTCAAAAATACAACAAACGAATGGGACGAGAGAGAAATAAGTACAGCTGGCGTTTTGTTGGCTGTATGTCATTTGGAAACATGTGTTATTTAACGTGACATATTATTAATTTATTGATGGGCACTATCGAATTATTCGATAGTAGTTCATTATTCGTTCGTATTTCTCACTGAATAAACTGTTAAGTTCAAGAAATGTTATCATGGGCGACAAAGGAAAAAATATACTTAGCTTACTTACGCCCAATAGTGACATATGCCTGTGAGACGTGGTCGACAACTCAAGGAGATGAGGAAAATATACGGCCCTGTGAGAAATGAATTAACTGGAGATTATGAGAGGAGAAAAAATACCAACTTGGAATCGATATATAATAAACCGAATGTTAAATGCTTCCTGAAAGCCAAGCGTCTGGAATGGGCGGGTCATGTATGGCGTGCTGAGGGAAGCATAATTCAAAAAATACTGATTAATAACCCAAATGGCAAGCGCCCTAGGGGAAGACCTCGTCAACGATGGCGGGATAGAGTCAATGTAGATATATGAATGGTGGACGGAATAGCAAGCTTCGAGACCGCCGTTGACCGTGACAGGTGGAGAGGCTTAGTAGAAGCTGCAAAAGGCCTTAATGGCCCATACGTAAAGCAAAAAAAAGAAAAAGAAGTTGATTATTCGAACTATTCGATAACTATTCGAATAGACATCGAAATATTCGATAGTTTCCGATAGTGGACCATTCGATAGTATCACTATTCGAACTATTCGATTGTTTTACAATTCGAGTTATTAGAGAAAATAATAAAAATTAAAAATTCCTTGTTGTTCCGTTTATAAATATTTTCATAATTTCCTCCTAAACGTTAACAGTTATTATGCTACTTATGTTAGGTTCATAACTCATTCATATTTATAAAATCGAAACATTCTCTCGAGCCGTTCAACAGTAAAAATACTATTCGATAGTTTAAATCGGAAAACCTGCTATTCGGTCATGCAAAATATACTGGAGAATAGCATTCGATAATATAAAATATTATTCGAAAGTGCCCATGCATCACTAATAATATTATTATCATAATATTTAGTAGACTCTTGTGTAACTGATGGGAACTTTTGTTTTAAGCACGTCATTTTTTTTTTTTTTTTCAATTTTCAAACAGGCGTATTAAAACTTTAAAAATTAATCACAGATATAATAAAGAGTCACGATCGATTTAATAATATTACGTAAATTAACATTTTATAGTTTACGTGGAATAAGAATTATTATTTTATAACTAGAATTAAAAAAATCAATAACAATAACAACGATGTAAAACTCACAAGAACGAAATGATTTTCTCAGTAGAGTATTTTATATTTTTCTCGATAAAATATTTCAAAAGTTAAAACAGGACTGATTACAGTACTATAATTGACATTACACTAAACAATATAAATACAAAATTAACAGGTGGGATGTAAAATAAACTAGGTACACATATTAATTATATTACTACGCAACAAATTAAATTTATTACACACGACGTAGTTGGATAAATAATTTTAAGTGTAATAATATGTATTAATTTATAAAATATCGTTGCACGTTTTTAGGGGAAAATACAAATTTTATGAGATGCAAAGAGTATTAAAATGGTTTATTATGCATAAGCTCAAAGTGTTTTCTGTTATGGTTTCTAAGGATAGCACTTATTATAAATATATGTGCCAAACGGACGCATTTTAGACCACTTGTTTAATTAACGATTGGTAGTGAAGTCATATTTTTATACAACACCTACCTATCCCTAAGTTGCAAAAAAACATTATTAACGCTCATCGTTTTTAAGGAAGCTGTGAGTACGGTGAAAAATTATCCAATACAATAATTACATTGTTTCATTATCATCTGGTAAATATATAATATTATTATTTATGCAACTATTTAAAAAAGACAAATTTTAGTAACGATTCGCCATTATTTTTGATTAAGAATTATTTTCATAATAAATAACTAAAAACGATTTCCTAATAACAGTATCCTTTTTTTTTAAAAAAAAAAAAAAATTTTTTGTTAAATATCTAATTTTAAAAAACCGGATATACTTTACACCATGGGTATTCTTAGCTCCTTTGGATGAGATACTCGTACAATGAGCATTATTATGTTAGATTTTAAAGTAAACGAATAAGAACGATAAATAATTCCTATACACAAAATGATTCTGAACAGAGCTCAATCATCTGTAGATTTATTCTGAGTATGTTCAACATTTGAATAGGTAAGATAAAAATCTATGCCCATCTCCATTCGTGAGTATTTTTCCATTTTGACGTGTTTTCAAATTTAAAGCTTTTTATATAATTAAAAATGTGAATATGAGCTTATCCGCACATTAAAAAGCTTGCATACAATTCTCTGATCTAAAAATAATTAATTGAATGTGTGTAACAAAATAATAACGAAAATTAATATACATTATTTGGATTAACAGTCATTATAGTAATTCTAACTTAAAACGATTGTAAAAATATATTCATCGAGCCAACTTTTAAGAAAATTCAACCACAGGCAGAAAAATACAAGAGGAATATTTTGGTAATCGAAAAAATTGAAAGTAAATCTTAATCTTTATAAAATGTTAATTGAAAAAAATAAATAGTCATTTTAGATGAGAATTATTAGTTTCATACAAATTCTTATTTAATCGATTATAAAAAAAAAAATTACTAAAGAATTTTTATATTTTCAGAGCCATTAGATAGATTATATAAAACTGAGGTTGTAATAAATAAAAATTTAATTAGAAAAAAACTTACAAAAAATGAGAAATGTCGAAATCTTATATTAATCCTAGAATTGGTTAAATATTTTTGAAAAACTGTCTGAACTACAGTATTATATTGTATAATGGGTGGAAATTACAAGTTTCTAGGACTATTAGATTTGGAGTAACGGTTATTAATACTAAAATTGATTTCATACAAATATAATTTAGGCATATTTTACAACTTTATTCAAGTTAGAAGCGATTTTTTTCTCGTTTTTGGCAAAACTGTTGAGAATTTCGAAAAATTACCATCTTGAACCGATTTCTGATATATTAAGAAGACGGACAAAATAATTTTGAACAGTTTTATTACTCGGAAAGAAAACTTCAAAAAGAGAAAAAGTGTAAAACCATTAGATTCTCCGTTCTAGTCTATTCTATGAAATCAAAATTATTTTTATTTTTATACTTTTAATTGTTTTATACGGTATTGAAACAAAAATTGTCTAAATCATAGTTAGAAACAACTATATAGTAAAGTGCATTTTAAATTTTTATCAATTGAATAATTTTGACAATATTATATTAATTAATAATTTTGACAATTGAATAATAATTTTAAAAGTTTAGAATTTTTATTAATTAATAGAATGAGTTAGATAAGTAATTTTTTTTGAAATACGTTCCCGTTCGGGTTATGTGATACAGGGGTAGTAAGAAAATTACAGCCTAAGATGAAACGACAATAATATAGTAATATCGTTATTTCCCCGGAGCGCTGTAAAATGCGATCGTTTTTTTTTTTCTCTCTCAATATTATAGACCAAACGGCAAAAATCTGGAAAAATAATTCACTGGGACGTAAAAAATTGATAATAATAATATTTACGGTAAGGGTTTGTCATTTTAGAGACAGTGCGTATGACAGATCCAGGTATGTAAACATGTTTGGTAATGTTCACATCTCGGTGAACAATAATTGTGGTAAGTTTTATCATAGGGGCAGCGTACCATAAATATCATAAAATCAGTTTTGATTTTGAAAAATTTCCGAAAAACGTCGATAAATACTGATACTTATGTTTAATATAAATTAATTACACTTCTTTTGTGTATTAAAATTTTATATTCACACATTTATTGAAAATTCGGTATTTAATATTTATACCAAAATATGTAAGAAAATAAATTAGGGTGTAAACAATAATTAATTACATTTTAATGGGTACTATAGTTTATTTTAAACAAACATTTTTCTTAGATCGGCTTTGGAAAAAATGTAAATAAAATTTGATAAAACAATAATGTCTCAACTCGAGTGTTAATGAACATAAAAATAGTTGATTTATCACATTTTGGCATTTTTTTATTTAAACTGTGACTAAAAACTCAGTTATTAAAATTTTGTTATAATATTTAATAAATTATAATATTTGTCTTGCTTTTATAATATATATTTTTGAAATTAATGACATGAAAATTTTAAGTTAAATGTATTGTTATTGCCACTAAATTTGAAAATATGTTGTAGGTAAAATTTGTTTTTTTTTTTTTTTTTTACACACGCGGGTTGTGGGTGACACCTCATGGGGGGTGTTCTTTCCTCCTTAATCAAGGTTTGAATTTTTCTATCGCAAATAATAATACGTTTAAAAAGCCGGACATACTTCGCACAACTGGTTGGATTCTCTTGACGGGTGTATTGAATTTTAAAGAAACGATAAATCATTTCTTCAATAAAACGATTCTGAACAAGGAAAGTTAATAATATAAAAATAAATGAGAAAAAAAATGTTAGAAAAATGCCCAAAAAATTTTTTTCACATTTTCAAAATTTTCTTGCGCCAAAATCTTTCTTATATGATTAAATTTTCATATAGTTCGGATCAAAAAACGATGGTTTCCGAGTCGTTTTTTTGAAATTTTGGGTTTTTTTTTATTAAAAAAAAAAAAAAAAAAA
>JAIPRM010004416.1:0-23038 GCA_025469315.1 Stegophylla sp. TES_Ste_2020 | reverse complement strand
GAAAAAGTATTGAGAAATTGGAAAAATGACCTCTTTAAAGTACCATCTGGGTGTGATTCCGGTTCTATAGAGATACTGATCGAAACTTTCGGACAAGTATTTCTATACGAAAAAGTGTTTACAGAAAAAAAAAAAAAATAAATAAACATCATTGTAAAATCATAAGCTTCTTCACTTCGTTCAGAATCTAAAAGTGTGTACTTCGCTCGTCGGAGTGTTCTTCGCACGTCGGCTGGACTTCTCTTAATGGGTGTAATGAATTTTATAGAAACCATAAATCATTTCTTCAATAAAACGATTCTAAACGAAGGAAGTTAATAATATAAAAAAAAAAAGAATGCGAAAAATTCGGATTACCGAGGTAGAATCGAACCCCGGTACTGTCGCGTGATAACCATTACGCCAAAAACGTAACTTGACCATGTAGGTGAAATAGTAGGTATTTAGTATAATAACCGAAAATATTGAATTTTCAAAATATAATAAAATAGTTAGAAAACTATTGATGCACGTAAATTTTATTTCACACCATCGTATTCAGCGTCGAAAAATTTATAAAAGGGCGAAAAACATTACCTACCAACCATTTGGGTGTTAATTACAAATATAAGAATTTGTCCGTACTTTCTCTAAAATAAACATCATTGTAAAATCATAAGCTTAAAAAGAATCTAAAAAACATGGATATAATTCGCACCTTGGATGCACTTAAATTCTTTCCTCAGGTATGATATTCTTGGTGGGTATGTCGAGTTTTTAAAGAAACAATAAATAATATTTTCAATAAATTGACTCCGAGCAGAGCTTCAGTTAGTTATTCAAAATAATTATCAATATAAATTTTGTTTTTTGTGAGAAGGACCAATTTTGTCATGTTACGAAATTTAAAGCTCTTATAATCGAAATTTGACTTATCATTTTTTAATAAATATAAATAAAAGTTGACTAAAATATATTTACGATTTCATGAAATTTTTCTTTATAAAAATTAGAAATAATAAACTGTATATGTTACGTAATAAGGAAAAGGAATCTGCTATTTTTTGAAATAACAGTAATTCTAACCATAATTGTAACTGAAAACGGTTTTAAAAAATTATTTATCAAGCCAAATTTCATCATGGGTAGAAAAACATGTGAGGAATCTTTTCTCAAAAAAATGTCTACTGGATTAAGGATAATAGGTTGTGTAAAATTAAATTCATTAATAAATAAACTTTTTACGTGAAAAGATCACTTTAGTTATATAGTGTGTGTGTATGTATACAGTGTGTGTGTATATACACACATATTATTAACTAATAAAGTACATTTTTATGATTTCCAGAGGGTCTCTATGACATTTTTGGAACTCTTTAGCCTTTTACAAAATTGTATATAGTTATGAAAATACGGATAGTGAAACGCAAGAGATGGCATTATAGAATAACTGCAGGAACCGGTAGGTAAATGGATAATTGATGTTCAGGATGTGTGTTCACGTGCAGGCGGTTGTTTGGCATAATACGGTGAAACTGTATATGAGTGACGTATATGATATTTTAACGTGCAGTACTTATAAAGATTATTTATGTATATTCAAGATATGAAATCTAGAAGAACTACTGAGCAATGTTTAAACTATTATAACTCTGGTTCTAGTGTACTTAGGGACATCTACCAGCAGTCAAATTAAATATATGTTTGTCTACTTTTATAATATTGAGTTATGAAATAGCTAAGGATCATTATTATAGTTAGAGTGATAATATCTTAGTATGTTGGCTTTCTTGAGAAGCAAAATACTCGATTTTTGTTGGGTCGTATGAGATAATCAGAGGCTTCTCCCAAGAAAATTTCCAAATAAACATTGTTATTTATACTCAGAACTACTTCCAATTAAATTTTTGAGTCATTAAAAGGTCTGAGAAACTAAAGACTTTATTTAAAAAAATCGAAAAATAGCAATTTTCGCAAAAATCACAATTTTCAAACGTCTGTAACACATGCCCAAAATATTGTAAAAAAATTTAGTAAGAAACAAAGTTAAAGCAATATGTCAAGACCATTCAAATACCATGAACTAAAATCTTGGTGCCATTTTGAGTACCATATAAAAATGGTCAAATTTCGATCGGATTTACCTTCACTTAATATGTCAAAAAAAATTTCCAGTAATAGTTGAAGTTTCAAACTTTATTTTACAAACACTAAACATAAAGATAAAAAAAAATAGAAGTCACAGAATTAAAATAGATTAAATGGTAAAAGAGATATGGGTCTTTGAAAACGGGTTAAAAATAGATAAAAAAAAGGGCCTATTTTCGGCCTTTGGCGGGGGGAAGTGCATCTGAAGGGATAAAAATTTACCAAAAGACTTATTTTTCAAGGTAGAATAACATACTAAAATTTGAACACCCGCCCCTCCCCTTCCCCGACAGAAGTTATGTCGAGGTAGAAAATATATAACCATTCGTGTATTTAATGTAGGTATAACTGATGTCGAGTAGTAATGTCATAACGTTCAAAAGATGATTCGACTGGGATAACAGGCCGCTGCTAATGGGTTTAAAAACTCGAAGCATAAGTAGTGACGGTGGTGCAGAGCTGCCGCATTGGCGCGAGGACGGGCGCCGCTAAGTATATTACTATATTAGGTTTATTATTTTACGAGACGGCCGTCCCGGAGTAATTATTTGTTAAGTCGAAACGGATTTTGATGGAAGTTTTAAGAGATAAACGCGTATTTAATATTTTGTATACATGTAGGTACAAAGGAAGAGACTCGAAAATCTTTTTTGAAAAACGTCTATCGGTTTCGTTTTTTTTCGGTTGACGGCGCGACGACGCGGCTGCTCGGTGGCAGTGATGGAGATGGCGCCTGGAACCGAACAGATTATTACTGCGAAGACACGACACACTATTAGAGTTGGTATACATATATAATATCTATACGTCATAATATACCGAGCAGACTGATGTTTCGAAACTAGGACGCGACTGATGGGGCACGATAAACAATATTTAGGTACTCGGGGTTACAATATTTGACATTGTATAGGCCAATGAAAAACCTTTTTTTTACTCATTACTCAAATTCTCGTTTGAATCATATTTTGAACAACCCAATATAAACCCATCTTTAACTGATTACGAATTTATACAGTGGTTTAATGAAAAAATCTTTTATACGATTTGCAAAATTTATAGTGAAAAGCAGGACATAATTTGTCTCGTGGGTATTCTTTGCTCTTTGATAGTTGGGTGGGATATTCTCGGTGGATGTGTTGAATTTAAAAAAAAAAACGATAAATTATTTCTTCAATAAATTGATTTTGTGCGGAACTTCAATTAATACATACATTAAGTTAAATATTTGTTGTTTCATAACAAAATAATCCATCTTCATTTCATTATTTGTGTAAATGATCAGTTTTATACAATATTATTTTACGTAATAATAAGGAACAGAAATATACAGTTATTTGGATTAACCATAATTTCAGTAGTAATTTAAACTAAAAATACTTGAGAAAAATTATTCTTTTAGCCATTTTTCATGAAAATCATACACCATGTAGAACACGAGAGGAATTATTTTCGTACAAAAAATCTCTACCAGTTTGCAAATATTATAATGTGTTATGACATTTGATTAAAGAAAAAAAAATCATTATTTTACGTAAAAATTACTAGCTTCATAGCTTCATGCTAATTCTCATTATTAACGGTTTTAAGCAAAAAATAATGATAATAATAAATCATTTTTGATTTTCGATATTTTTTCAGCACCATTAATAATTTATATGTGTATATATAAAAAAAAAAAAAAAAAATCCGGTCTAAATACCAAGAGGAGAAAATTGTATGAAATAAAAAATGAGAAATTTACAATATTTTTAAAGTTTTATTTAGTTAGTTTTATTTATTTAGCTATAAAAAGGGTCATACGATTTTGCAATTTTCATAAAAGTATGTGCTTGACTAAATTTGGTATTTCGTGAAAACTTTCTAGCTTCATTATTTTTGATATTCTGTTAAAAAACTAAAACTTATTTTATGAAAATTCAGGTGAAAGCATATTTAACCGTTTTTGTCAATTTTCCGGTAGTTTTCCTTTACGCTTAGAAAATAAAGTAAAGTATAGATAAAAAAGCAGTACATACTTTGTACCACTGATATTCTTCGCTTCTGGGGTCATTTTTTCAATAAGACGATTTTGAACGAAGGAAGTTAATAATATTAATATAAAGAACAATAACAGTCATCATTTTCAACACACCCACCAAGAGTATCTGACCCGAAGAGCGAAAAATATCCATGATGCGAAATATGTCCGGCTTTTTTGTCTATACTCCACTTTACTTTTTTTATCCAATAAATAAAGAAAAGGAAAAAATAATTTAATGAAAAAACAAGTATTACAAAAATGTCCAATTTTTTTTCATATTTTCAAAATTTTTTTGCACTTGAATATTCCTTATATTATTGCCATACTACGTTTAATTTTCATAAAGTTTGAATTAAAAAATGATGGTTTCTGAGTCTTTTTTGTCACATTTTTTGTATCCCCCCTTCCCTGAAAAAAAATTGAAAAATTGAGAAATTAAAAAAATGACTTCTTTAAAGTATCAACTAGAGGCAAATCCGGTTTCAAAAAGTTGCTGATGCAGATTTTTGGACAATTATTTTTATAAGAAAAAATGCTCACACACACAAAAAAAAAAGCCGGACATACTTCGCACGATGGGTGTACTTCGCACGACGGGTGGTATTCTCTTGACGGGCGTATTCAATTTTAAAGAAACGATAAATCATTTCTTCAGTAAAACGATTCTGAACGAAAGAAGTTAATAAGAAAAAAAAAATTTTCAAAAAATGTCCGAAATATTTTTTCACATTTTCAAAATTTTCTTGCGCCAAAATCTTTTTTATAGGATTTTCTATCTATGTTTAAATTTTCATAAAATTCTGATCAAAAAATGATGGTTTCCGAGTCGTTTTTGTTAAATTTTGGGTAGTTTTTCCCAAAAAAACATTGAAGAATTGAGAAATTCAAAAAATGACCTTTTTAAAGTACAATCTAGAGGCGAATCTGGTTTCAAAAAGTTATTGATCGAAACTTTTGGACAAGTATTTCTATACAAAAAGTTGTACACAGTAAAAAAAAAAAATAAAAAAATAAAAATAAACATCATTGTAAAAACATTAGCTTCTTCACTTCGTTCAGAATCTAAAAGTTACTGCATATACAGTTCAATGATAACAGTTACAAATAAAAATTTAAATCGAATGGTATGGAATAAATTTTTTTACTCGTTAGATTCGCGTATTTCATATGGCTTTTTTCACAAAACGTTCAAGTATAATTTTTTTGATACAATATAATATTTTATAAATATTTACCGACAATCACTATCTCGCCCTCCGATAGACATATGAATAGAAAAACTCGATCCAAGGCCGACTTTATTCACTCTGTGCAAACATTATTTTAGCGCCTACATATTTTCATTGTTAACTCTTTTTTCTGAATGAAAAAATTATAATGTTTTGCTTTTAAAACAACGTACAAAAATATTTTTGTCATTTTTGTCACACTTTCATTGAAAGTTTTATTTTTCGATACGGGTAGATGCGGTGGAAAGTGACCACTCTATTTGTCTAGTGGGCAGAAAAGACTACCGCCTACGGACGGTAAAGTTACTTTACAGCCCGCTAGCATGGAAAAAAAGTTGTTCAAGGAGGTATTATAAATATATATGAGGCGTGACAAAAAATAGTATGCGTGGCTCTTGCGAGAAGACAATTTCACGTTCACGTCGCCCGCGACTAAAATAAAATTGCTCTCTTCCCATCCTTACCACACAATATACTATTTTAAAAATGCTTTTACATCCCTCACAAAATATGTAATGGCTCTTACAGAAATCATATTTCCCTCAATAAATTAATTCAATAAACATAAATTAAAAATAAAGTTTGCGTTGATTACTGTAACACCATATTAAAATATTAAGTATATTTAATTAATTACTTGCTGTCACGGAATTAATAGGAGTATTAGTAATTAGTAATTTATAGGAGTAAGACCAAAAACAAGATCGTTTTCTCAATTTTGTTCAGTATGAGTCTTAAATAATTCTGATTGGTTTGAATTTTACCATAGTAGTAGAAAATGTGTTTTTAATGAGTTTTGAAGAACAGTAACTTATTGAGATACTGATTATATTAATATGCCGTTTTATAAACATCATTAATAGTTATTCAAAGTATTGTATAGGTTTTAATTAAATAAAAACCAATATTTTAAACATTTTGGATTTTGAGTAAAGCAAAGAAGATAGTGTTTTTACAATGATATTATTATTATTATTTTTTTAATCTTGATTTTTTTTTTTTTGTAAACAATTTTTCGAATAGAAGAAATTTATATCCAAAAGTTTCGATTAGCAACTTTTTCAATTGAAATTTTAGTATTTAGGAGAACATTTTTTGAAATTCTCAATAGTTTTTCTAAAATTTGGGAAAAACTATTCAAAATTTGACTAAAACGCCTTTAAATTCTTTTTTTAATCCAAACTTTATGATAATTTAAAAATAGGTAGACAGTAATATGAGTACCTAATATTTTTAATATGTGGTAATCAATTTTTTTCTCATAATTTTTTTTTCCTTTTCTCAGTTAATAGTGAAATGTGAAACTGGCCGAGTAAAAAATAAATTTTATAATTTTTTAGTAAAATCGTCTTGAATACATTAAAGCTTCATTCCGAATCGTTTTCTTAAAGAAATTATTTATAGTTTTTTAACATTATTTAATACACCCACTAAGAGCATCTGTTGCACGAACGTGTAGTTCGTGCAACTAAAATAAAAAAATTGGGGAGGGGAGGTTAACATGTTTATTTGTTTGATTTAGCCCCTATAAAGCCATGAACCTTATGCAATTTCTAAAATATCCAGGAGGGCTTTGAATGATTTTTATTTTTTAGAGGTTTCAGCCCCTTAGCCCTCCGTATGTGTACCTATGATTCTACGCGAGGAGTTAAGAACATCCATAGTTCGAAGAATGTTCGGATATTTTTTTTCTGAGTACTCAATTCATCTCGCGAGTCGCGCGACTTTTTCATTGGCGTTCCGCGATTTTGTATGGGTAAAACGCGTATATTGATAACTAGCCGGCCCTAAGTGTACTGTGTAGTCTTGACCCTATCTGTATATTATTATGACTACAACTGGCATTTTAATGCTCTAAAAAATTCCAAAAAATATTTTTCAAAATATGCGAAAATACTGTACATTTTTTGAAAAATGTGTTAAAAATGTATTTATTAGTCGTTACAGTTAAAAAATGGTATTATAAAAATCATGTTACCAAACATTTTTATTTTATTTTACATTCATATGATTTTTATATATTTACAAAAAATAGGTATGTGTATGGGCCGATATAGGTACAAGTATTTATTACAACAATTAACCTTGTATAACAATTAAGTGAACATTCAACGTATTGAACGTTTAGAACTCGTTCGTCCACGTTAAATCGATTCAAATAAAATAGTCGTGTCAAGTACCATATTAATCGCATGAAAAACAAAAATTCACATATTCGTGCAGTGCATGTGTAATTTTGAGCGATCATAAAAAAAAAAAAAAAAAAAAACGATGAAACTTCTCTAAAAACTTGTAATATGCCCTAGAAACAACGAAAATCACTCTTTAATGCATTTTTAAGTTAAATTGGCCAAAAAATGCAAAATTCAAAAACTACATCGAATTTAATTATCGTCACCTGAAAGACATTTTCTGCTAACGCTGATCTAAATTTTGGATCAGAATGGGCAAAAAATGACATTGCACCAGAACCCCCCCCCAGCACTAATTATGATGTGTTCTGACCGTTAGATCACGTGGTGTTCTACATGCGTGGACTCGCGAGCATATACGGTAATATTATTTTAACGCTAGACCAGTGGTTCTCAGCGGGGGCGATACCGCCCCCCCCAGTTGGCGGTGAAGAGGTTCTGAGGAGTGATGAATATCTTATGGGCGATAGGGGGGGGGCGGTGAGCAATCCTTGGGCGATATGGTGGTGTTGAACATAATATATATTTACACTTAGGCCTAAATATTGAAGTAGGTAATTATATTTTTTTTTGATCGTTTTTAAAAAACATTGAAATATCTAACAGATTAACAGATTTAAGAATTGATTGAACATTCAACTAATGAGGTATGAAAAACCAGCCCATCTTTATGAATACATATATTTTCTATTATGTTTTCAGTTATACAATTTTCAAATATAGTACTACATTTTAATTAATTTTTTTTTTTTTTTTTTTTTAAGGGGGGCGTTGAAAGATATTTTGCTCTTTAAGGGGGGCGATGACTTTAAAAAGGTTGAGAATCACTGCGCTAGACGAATAGTAACAATAATAATGAAACAAATCGTTCAATAGCGCATTTTAGCCGTCGTCGTCGTGACGGCTGTCGACAAGACGTGTCGGTCGAACAGCCCGTGGCGGCGGAGGAATGATTGTTCATTTTTTGTTTTCCCCCCGTGTGGACGTCAACCTACATAGACGCGAAAGAATATGAAGTTGCCGTCGTGGCCGCCGCACGCAGGAGAGGGGTAGTCCTCTCGGTGCTCTACGGCTCACCGCCGATGTACACGGCGCTGTTATGCGCGGCGCGTCGTACAACAAAACACCGCGTGCCGTACTCGCTGCAGGCCCGGTCCGGTACAGATTAATAAAATATGTCACTTTGTGAAAGGTGGCGGCGGCGTCTCCCAGAAGGACTTGTTCTCGCTATGCGCCGCACAAATTAGCATATATGCATTCTCCCGTGCGTGCGCCGCCGCCTAGCGGAGGAATAACGCGAGCGCGCGCGCGATCTAATAAAGCGTGCTTGGGAGCTAGCTCCGCTCAGTCATCAATATTTTCGCCTGCCTCGGCCTATGGATTAGGAGGAAAAAAAAATTATTCTATAATTATTTATTTATATGGTAGCCCGGAATCGGATTTCAAGACATTTTGCGCCCCGGGGCACCTAAACTGTGCCCGCCTTGCTGTTGACCTTTTTTTTTTATTTATTTTTATAAATTAACACGGGCTGTTAATTGAGCTGCATCTAATACTCGTCAACTAATACAGAAAATTACGAACAAAAAAATGAAAAAATGAAAAAGAAATTAACAATCCCGAGTGTATTATAAATTTATTTTTAATTATACGCGCCCTTTAGAAAAATCGCACCCGGGGGGGGGGCAGGCGTCCTAGCAGGGTTTCAAGTACTGGGTTCGACTCATTTAAACCCACTGGGTTTTTTATCTACCCAGTAGGTTAAAAAAAAAAAAAACAAGGTATTTTAATAAATAACACAACTCAAATGTTTTAAAATAACACAAACTCCTTTATTACGTCATATTTGTATTTTAATAGGTAGTGATATAACTAAACAAAATAAACAATATGTAATAGTTTGGTATTAACGTACACTTTTTCAAAATTCAGACTAAATTATTAAGGGTCCGTTTTACAATATACGTTGGTTTAAACTCTATGTCAGCTGAACCAAGTTTATCAACTGATCTTAGTTTAACTATAGTTTAACTTGTTTCCAGTTTCACAATAATTGTGTCCGTTGAACCACGATTAGAATAATCTGTGTGATAACATCTGTGGTGATAGTGTAATGATAATAAATCAACATTTATGAACAACCAATTAAATTGCAGATCATCTTTGAACTCGGTTTAATTCGCTGAAATCGGTGGTTCACGAAACCGTGGTTTAAACTAAGTTCAGTTAAATACGCACTTTTTGATTTAAACTATTGTAAAACCGATCCTAAGTAAGTACGTAGTGATAACAGTTTCCAACAGGAATTTCAATTTTATTTATAATTATATTTTAGTATTTATATTGTACTAACAGGCAATAACTATACAAATAATCTGACGATAAATTAGTGTTTATTTTACCCAATGAAATCCGTTAAAAATCTAGATGAAGTGGGTTTTTATGAAAAACCGGTGGGTGTTTTAAACCCTGCTTTCTTGACCCTCCGTCCTTAATTCGGTTCCGTAAGGTACCCATATAAAGAGCACTCCACTCTTTTTCCCTGGTTTTTCGTTTTATCTTTTCTAATTATGGAAAATGATAAAAAGTTCACAATTTTTTCTAGTTCTATCAATGGTCAAATTACTCGTGGCTAAAAATTTAAAAGATTACAAACTCTTTTGTACGGCTTCTTATTTGTGCCAAGTTCAAACGCTCTCCCCCGCCTTGCTCCGGTCCAGATCTGACGTGTCCACCTAGTTACGGTTCTAGAGAGAAAAAAAACAAAATCACCTCAGCACACGGATTTTCATCGCAGTGGTTTCCATTCCCAGTTTTCCGAAGCATAAAAAGTTAGTCGCGCCCACCCAGCTTAGGGTTAGGCTAATAAAATCGTGTAACGTGACGATTTATAGGATCACGGATTGTTCAATCGAAACGATCGAATCGATGGCGAAAATGTCGTAGTCTGCCGAAGCGGAAAACGTGCCCGACGACGGCGATTCTTTGGAAATCGTGCGCAATGTTGTTTGGCAAGAATTATTATTACAACCGTCGTCGATTGCTTGAAATAGTATAAACGTAAAACGTGTATGAGTTGCCACTTAAGGCGTTTGGTCAGATGTATTACACACGTATTAATATGTAATCATATATACACGAGTAAATAAAAAAATAAAATCATTTAATAAACATGCGCGTTGTTTCGCGTGTCAGCTAAAAATGTCCCAGTCAATGGTCATACATTTTAATGAACGATCAATTAATAATTTATGACTAAACGATATCGCATTATGTCGAGCACCGTGATTCAGACTTAGCTCCATAGTAATCTGCCAAATATTCGTGTTCACTGCAAGTGTTAGTTGTTCCCGGAATGTGTCTACACGCTGTTTGAGCACTTAACGTCAAATGCGCGTTGGTGTACAAATTATTACGCGTCAGTATTCGGATTAGTATACGTTTTTTTTTTTTTTTTTTTTTTGGTCATTGAATTTACCGAGGTAGATATTTTTCACGTAAATGGAATCATATTAACAGATATAACGAACTGTCGGAAACTATTTATTTCGAGCATTACATTGCATTACTATTATAGTGATATAGTATATAATATTTTATTTGATTATAAGTGTCATAATGTTTAAAAAAAAAAAAAATTAAGCAAATTAAAATAATTAATTAACTCGAAGAGCTATAGTAGGTAACAAATGTGCCAATACCTCCTACTCAATATATTACTAAAACGATGCTACCTACTACTTTAAGTCATATATTAAATTTGATATTATAACAAAGTAATAACACTAATAACAATTTTATTGTTTTTAGTGTACAATATTCATTAATTTCAAATAGAAATATCGTATAATGGAAATGAACTGTTTCCACTTTCCCCCGACGACGGTTGTATATTATTTAAATTAAAATTCACTACTACTATTATGATATATTAGTTTACTGTATTATTAATAATGACTACAGAACTTTTAATTAAATGCTCGACGTACAATTGACACCAGCTTTGGATATACATTTTGATTACAAAGTCTAAAACCAAATATACGTAGGTATATACAAATGGATGGTCGGTCAGACATTTCTTGATTGAAGCATACTTATTATACAGTTGTTTAATTATATTTTATTAGATGAATATTATTATTAAACTGGCAATTTAATGTTTTGACATTCAATGATACGGAGAGGGATGATTAAGTATTTGATATTTGCGGACTATATCGTTTTATTTCTGGGATGAAACTTTATATGACATGAAATGGATATTATTGCAATGATTTTGACGTTTAAAAATGATTTCGAAAAACATTATGTTTAAACTTAATTTCCCCTCACCTGTTAATTTCCCTGAGGAATATTCAACTTTTCGATAAAAATGTAATGAATGTTACCCCCACGTCACTATTTTGTTTTAGTAATTCTCTCAAGGTTTACCCTTAGGCAAACACCTACACCTCTCAAAATGAATTAAAAATTTATAAATTTGGCTGATTCAACTCATTAAAGTATAATAAATGTAACAAAAAAAAAAAAAAAAAAATGTGTTGACAGAAAAACTGTGGTCTTTGTTAAATATACGCGTGTATATGCATATATATATATATATATATATTTAGATATAAGTTTATAAGAATTATAATTATTATAACAAATTATACCTGCAGCAGCCATTTGGTTTTCATTAAAATTTTACTGCAGTTTTTACTTGTAACTTAATTGTTAATACTTACGTAATGAACTTTTATCGAACTTAATTTTTTCCTAGATTAAAATTTGGACTTTTATAGAAATTATTAAATTTACAGTCATTTAAATTTCGTAATTATAACCGGTTTCATTTATAACACATACAAAAAAAAATAATGAAAATATTAATTCTCTATAATTTTTTTAATTATAAAATTTGGCTATTGTAATACGCGCAAAATGATATAATTATTTAATTAATTTTTTTGAAGTCTGATATTAAAATTTCTAGACGTAGATTTTCGTATACGTATATTATAATTGTATAATATTTTTATTTTACAAAGTGAATTTAACACATATATCTTTTATTGGTAATTTATTGTTGCTCGAAAGTGATTGAAAAAAGAAGAAATTAGATTATTACACCAAGTCAATAGTTAATATTAAAAATCGGAATTAAAAGAAAATCTACTTATTTTTTTTTTAGTTAGTTATATAATGCAATACATATATTGTTTTTTTTATCAAATTAATGAATACAATTAATTAATATTCCATTATTGTGTAGGTTAGTTACACCACATATTATATACGTCTGTAAAAAGTGATGTGATATTATAATTATGTTTATTTTTTAAATGAAAATCGAGTTTTCTTAATGTTAGTGTCTAGTTAAGTGCATAAATTATTTAAAGTACATAACTTTTTGTATTCTTTCTCGTGTGAAATTGATTTTTCTTTTTACAAAATATTTTACAATGAAAAAACTTCTTGTGTTTGATTTAGAGTTATTGAGTATTGAATACTTTGAATTTAATTATGACATTACAAAATATTGTATTATACGAGCAGACGAACTTGAAAATAATATGATGAACAGTTTAATTAGCACTTTATATTTTTTATAAGTTTAGTAGTTATGACCCTACTATTACTGGTAGTTATTGGAAGTGTTAGCATATACATTTCAATAGAAACGACAAATTTGTTTTATATTTACTTACTATTGATTAAGATTTTACTTATTTCCGATAAAAAAAAAAAAATGAATAGCTTAACACCGTTTGAAAAATGTTGGTACTAATAATATCCAATGTATATTTCAGTAAATTAATAACATTTAATTTAAACAAAACGTATTAAATATTATATGAGTATTTTAGTTTATATTTTTAAAGAATCTAAGATGAAATATGATAGATAGAAATATCATTGAATTATGTTTAAAAATTTTTGAAAAGAACAACATTTTTTTTTAATGTAATAATAATTGTATTCATGTAATGAACTAATTTACTGATATACATATTTAAAAACATTAATAATTAAATTGTACGAACTACTTATACTATTTTATATTCATTAAGTATGGAATATTTATTTCCAATATTTTCACTGTGATAAATATAAAAAGTAATGTTCATGTAATACCAAATGTAAAGTTTTTTCTAACACACACATACACACACATATATATTGTTTTTATTAATGTATAAATGCATTATTTAAACAAAAATTTTATTGAGAATATTTAAAATCGTTTTCTTTATATTTTTTTTTTCTGTTTAGTAGTCATACAAAAATGTTTACAAAATAAATAATATTTTCGACTCTGTAAGTGTTGAAAAAAAAATGTTTCACTTAAGAGCAATAAACTTTTTTTGATTGAAAAAGCGTAAAGAGTATGATTTTGAATTTTGAATTGGCTAAAATCAATTTCATATTATATTTCTTGCTTTTAAGTTAGACCTAAAATTGTTTACGTATCAAATGAGATTGGAGCCGAAAATTACATCTACTGCGTAAAGGTGGGCGTTTTTAAACGTTAATAATTGTGTGATACATATTATTGCACTTAGGATTTTTACGACTTCATTTGATTATACTTATGTATACGTTTGGCAAACACCATGTGATATATTATTATTATGTATAATATAAGGGAAGGTATTGTAGCCAAAAATTTAATCTGAAACTGTATATGCACGACACCTTACAAGTGGCGGGCGCGGTTAAAAAAATATTCACTATTCGGTTATGTAGGCACACAATATTGCTGATATATACGACGGTGCTATTTGGTGGTGGTGGCCTATTATATTTTGTGATTTAAGCTTCGGACGGTAATACCATACAACTCGTCATTATCTAGAGGTGTTTTCTAACCGTATAATATTATGTGTAATATATTTTATTATGTAATCTTATTGCGGTTATATTATGTATATGGCGTTGCATCGATACCTACTGGAAAATAATAATTAAGTATTGTACTAGAATAATTGGATTTTAGAGTTATGATATAATAAAACGCATGATGGACGAAAATGTAAAAGTCAACTATACGAACCATGGCCGCCGTATCTAAAAAGAATTTTCGGGGGGTTGTTATTATTATTCTAAATGAGAAATTTAACCATAAATTAGGTATTGACAATATTATATATAATGTAAGATAAATATAAAGGTATTTTTTTAGAAAGTCTCGGAGGTTGAGGGGTAAGTTTGAACCCAGATCTCCTCTCTGGATACGGCTATAAATAACATTTAGCCATATATATATTATTGATTCATGTCTTTAATATTGCCAAAGATCTCCGATTTCGTACTATGATATTTGAATTTACTTGAAGGGTCTGTACTCGATCGTTTAATTTTAGTATTGTAGTCATTTTTTGTAATATGAAAAAAACGAAAGGCTAGAATCATCTGCGGAAAATTGTCTACAAAACGAAAAAAAACTTAATCCAAAGACATGATCGTATCAAAAATGAATACTTTCGAAAGGAGTGGGGGTTGAATCTATAACATAATTAATACAAATGAACACTTATGTTATGGCAATAAATAAAAATCTAGTGTATTCTGAAACTTAACATAATATTTTTTCAAAAAATTTCGGGGGGTTAACCACCCGGAAAACCACCACCCTTGATACGGCCATGGTATCGTAATTCGGAAAGTCTTATGACGCGTTGGTATTAATATATCGTATAATACACACGTAATGGCATTTACTACGATGCAGGTACACGTTATATATATATATATATAATTTTATTATTATTCTTTATTTCCGTACGAACACTACCCCCGCCCCCACCAATCACCATCAGAGGGCGGAAATAGCGGCATCGGTGGCGGTAACAACGCTGACGACAAATAAGCGTATATCGCTTTCCACCCCCCTCCTCCTCCCCAATCCCCGGAGTGGTGGAAGTTCTCCAGTTACGGCAGGTCAGTGTCCCGTCTGGGCCGATGATGGTCGTTACGTGAGGTCAGTCGTGTCAAGCACGCACTCACGCATTGCCGCCGCCGCCGCCAACCAATGCGCCACCGTCACCCTGCGCCACCACCACCCTGCGCCACCGCCACCGCCACACCAGACGACGAACGGGCCCACAAACTACCCCCGACTCTGGTCTGGCAGACGACGCCACCGCCGCCCTCACCCGCGCCCTCTGCCACCGCACAGCCGTAGCCGACCGTTATATCGGCGGCGTGTTTGTTCCTCTACAACAATATAATAATAATATACGAGCGCCGTATTATTACGATAATACTCTTTAACAGCGGCGCGTGCAGAACATAATATATTATTCATATATATATATATAAAAATAGTCAGTTGTTCGCGTACTTAACTCCATCGGTTTTACTCCCATCGGAAAATCGTTGTACAAGACGCTGACTCGTATTCTGCCGAGATGATAGTAATAATAATAATGATAATAATAATAATAATAATAATAATAACAGAATATTATTATTTTATAATAATATGATTGTGTGATGTTTATGATATTTTTAATGTGTGTTTGTGTGTTACAAGAACGGAATATATTATTATTATTATTATTATTGTTATTATTTAATACGGTAGTGCGTTTACGTGTAAAATATGCAAACTCGCAACGACTTACCCCCCCCCCCTCCCGCGCGTTATCGTAGGTACACACGCGCGTGCGGCCCGCCAACATCGTGTATTATTATTATTATTATTATTATTGCAGTGTGCATTGCACGTACCTACACGCGTCTACGGGGTACACACGCACGCGCACACGAGTTTTTTTTTTCTTTTTTTTTTGTATTACTCGACGACGAGGTGCATGACATGTTGGTGGTCACGATAATATTAACGCGGCGGCAGTCGTTTCGATGCGTATGCGTGTGAGTTTTATGTGTGCATCGATCGCCCTGCGCGCATCGTGCACGGCAATAAAAATTGCAATGACCTATAGGATGTCCGGAATCAATAACCAGACGACAGCAGTGGCTCTTCCGTGCACACACGTTTTACAATACATATATTAATAAATTGTATAATAATATTATATTATGGAAATGTATACATAAATATACATAAACATAATAATATTGCCTATATCGTATAAATAATCTGCGTCGAGTTGCCTTACGAGCAGAACAAGCACAGACGATGATCGGGGCGGCAAAATTGTGGGGGCTGTATATTAATAAAAGGGCGCAAAAAAATTAAAAAAAATTTATTGACACGAAAGTAGAACGTATTTTACACCATCGATATTCTTCTTCACTCCTCTCGATTTGGATTCACTTCTCGGTGGGCGTGTTGAATTTTAAAGAAACGATTAATAATTTTTTCAACAATGCGATTTTGAGCGAAGTTATGTAATCATTTTCAACACACCCAACAAGAATATCTGACCCGAGAAGCGAAGAATACCCATGGTGCGAAGTATAGTCGTCTTTCTTGTCTATTCTTCACTTCGCTTTGTTTTACTTTGCTTTGCTTTATTTTACTTTTTAGATTCTGAACGGAATGAAGAAGCTTATGATTTTACAATGATGTTTATTATTATTATTATTATTTATTTTTTATCTTTCTAGAAACACTTTTTCGTATAGAAATACTTGTCCAAGAGTTTCGATCAGTATCTCTGTAGATCTCGAACCACATCCAGATGGTACTTTAAAGAGATTATTTTTCCAATTTTTCAATACTAAGAGGGTTTTGTTTTTGATGCTGAGTTGAGCTAAGAAGCTACTTCCAATGATATTAATTAATTTTTCTTTCTCCTTTTTTATGCGTAGAATCTTTTAGATTTACAATTTGCCTCAAGAAGGTACTTTTAGGATGTAATTTGTCGAAATTCACAATAGTTTATCGAAAAATTGACTTTTTTACGTATTTTTTTTAACTATTTTATTTTTCAGAAAATCTTAAAGCCTGTGACTGTTTTTATATCAAATATTTTCGAAATTATTGTCGACAATTGATTTCCAAGACTTATAATTACGAATTTGCAAACCTTAAACGCCGAACAAAATTTGTTTTATAACGTATTCATGATTATGTTTTAATGTCTGTTTTATATAATATTGGAAATGATAAATAAAATAATTTCATTAATAATATTATATTTTACTATATAGTGCATTTGGCTAGTTGGAAAATTTTTTTTTTGAAAATGAAGGGCAGTAAATTTCCTCTTGCTTATAGACGGCAAATTACTTAATCCAACTCTGACACACACACACACACACATATAATATATTTATATGAATGTGAGTATATTATGGATATGCACTTCGAGTACACGCGATGCACGTATAGTATATCATATTATTATTATTGAAAACATCATCGCCGCCGCCGCGCCGCCACATGGTTATTATTCTTACCACCGTACACTGAACACGCTTCATTGCGTGACTCGCGTTTTCACACATCGTCTAATAACAAACGGCCGATCCTATTACATGATTGTGACGCGGTCTGCAATAGGTTTGTTGTGCAGAAATCCATTTTTTTTTTCGTCGTATGAGGTTTTTTTTTTTATCGTCAAAATACCCCCTCGACTGTTAAGTTTCGAATTAAAGCTATACGGTTACAAAATATATAATACCGTAGTATTATAATATATAGAGGGGTCGCGCGCGTTCGAGTCGCCGCCGTAGTAGTTGTGTTATTCAGTTTTCATTGATGTCGCGTGACCAAATTTACCACTGCTTTCTTAAATGCTAATACGATTTTCTCTATACACGTTTGGAAACGAAAAAAAAAAAAAAAATAAACATATTTTAATTTATGCTATAAGGAATAATTTAAGTTTCAGATTTCCATATACTCACGCATGATGATGATGATGGAACACGTTATACGCGCCTATTTAATTTGTGTCCAGTACACACATTCATCGCGGGTTGTTTACACGTAAAACAGACGACTCGTTTTAATAATATACGAATCTAAACGCATTGAACTCGATTGCAGCAGACGGTTGGAGAATGTTATATAATAATTGTCGGTAGTATTAAATCATTTCACGACTCGTGCATTGCCGGTAGAAGAGGTGAGGGGGGGGGAAAGTGCGCGTTCGACGAGAGTATTTTTTTTTTTTTTCATTGCAGTCCTAAATATGTATAACAATATTATGCGCCAAACCGTTTCATTCAGTAATTTTGTTTTAAAAATCAAATCAAATACAATTCGTATATAGATTATAAAAAAAAAATGAAACACGGTGGAATAGATTGATTTAACATATTGTTAGGACGACGGGATACCACCAGACGGTGCGTTTAATTAAACTCTGTTTTTAATTTAATGATTTTAATTTATTATAGTATAGGTTTAGCGGAGATATTAAATAATGCGGTATGTACGAATATAATATTATAACGTTATGCAAACAGTCCGGGGTAAAACAAACATTTATCATCGAGTACACTTTGATTTCGATTAATTTCACCATTTGCTTAGGACACAATGCCGGAACATTTTTTTTTTTTTTTTGGGGTGCTTTGAAATCAATATTCGCATTTATACACTTTATAATAATTTAATGGTATCGTTGCGTTGTTAATACGTATTAGCATTTCGGGAGTTTTGTCGAAAGTATTTTATTTTATTTTTTATTTTTGAAATTTTCATTAATTGCATTCGTGGAAACTCGTAATAAATCCAAAGTTGTTAGTTTCATATTATTGGATTTTAACGACACATCCTACCGTTGAATCAGTAATAATAATGATAACGAGTCGTGTGGAGCCGGTTTATTAAAGATACGAGATGACTCACTATAGTTAAAATATCGCATCGTTAAAATAAAAAAACAGAAAATATCACCGTGAGAAATATACTCGTCAATTGAATTAGTCACCATATTATGCATGTATTTTTTTTCCTGGAAATTCGAATTAACGACGACACTTCTCTAAGTGTGTTAAATAAGTCATAAACAAATGGATATCGTTGTTTATGGCCGAATTAAACTCACTCACACACACACACACACACACACACACACCTGCTAATGCATCACAATACATAAAAATATAAAATCTACAACATTTTATTATAATAATAATTTCAATGTTTCATTGCCAATTTTTGAATCAATCATATTATTAGTAAAAAATATAGGTAAGATTGGTGATATACTATGTATCTATATTAAATATAATATGCGATATATGTATATATTTACCTACGCAAAACTAAATCAAAGTGTCATTTTTTTAACAAAAAAACATATGGATATGGTTATTAAATTACTATACAGTAAAAGTTGTTTTTATAATACATTATATTATATGTTTGAATAAATTTAACTAACATCTAAATCAATTCCGCAAACATATTCAACTAGTATTTAATTATACGCTATAAAATTTACTATGTACTTATATTTCATGAACAAAAAAGCAAAATTATATAAAATAAAGATAAGTAAAGTATAGATGAGAAAAATGGATATACTTCGCACCACGGGTATTCTTCGCTTTTCTAGGTCAGATACTCTTGGTGGGTGTGTTGAATTTTAAAGAAACAATAAATCATTTCTTCAATAATACGATTCTGATCAAAGTGTTAATAATATAAAGAACAATAATAGATGTCATTTTTAACACACCGACCAAAAATATTTGACCCAAGGAGCTAAGAATACCCGTGATGCGACTTTAGTATACCCGACTTTCTTGTCCATAATTTACTTACATTTACTTTAATTTACTTTACTCTTTACTTTATTTTACTTTACTTTTTTTTATTCAATAAATAAAGAAAAGGAAAAAACATTTTAATGAAAATAAAAAGTGTTAAAAAAAATTCTCCAACATTTTTCTTCCACATTTTCAAAATTATCTTGCGCTAAAATATCTTTCATATTTTGAAAATATGAGCCAAATTTTAGGTAGTTTTTTTGATTAGAAAATTGAAAAATTTGAAAAGTTGCTGGTCAAGACTTTTGGATAAGTATTTCCATACAAAAAAAATGTTAACAGAAAAAAATATTAAAAAAAAAAAAAATAATAAATAAAACGTAATTGTGAAATCAGTAACTTCTTCGCTTCGCTCAATCGCTCATAATCTAAAATAAGTAATTGAATCTCACATTTATTGATTTTATATTATGCCTACATTTATTATTTAAATGTCATTTATTAATTAAATTATAAAATATCAGATATCAAGTTTGAATTTATTTATAACTTTACATATTATTTCCAATATTATGTATATTATAAAATCTTTATAAATAATTAGTAACTATGAATTAATATGTTTTACAGATATTTAAAAACTTTGTTTAATTTACTTTGCGTTGTTTAGTATGACTTTTGGAATAACTAACGTTCTGTTTTATTTAAAGTTCGGAACTCAGTAAATTTGTTTTAATGCTTATAAAACTTAATTGCTGTAGGGTAATGTTCAACGGCAATACTAACTTTTATTTTCTGAATAGAACCATCTAATTTTGTCTGTTTATTATATTGTAAAGTATAGCTTATTTTTATGAACCATTTGGGGAATCACAATCCAATTTTGAACATACAGTTAACAAGCTATATCCAATTTAAGTTTCCGAGTAGAGGGTATAAAGATGTTAAAATTAATGTCGAGACAAATAAATGATTTCACCTTCCTACCCATAAAATCAATCCCTGTTTCGATCACAATTAACATAAATATATAGTTCATAAGATGTTTAGTGAAAACAATTTTTTTTTTTAAAAATAATTATTAGGTAATGTGTTTGTACATTTTCATATTATTTCTTTATTATTATAGGCGTGCGCAGGGGTTATGCAGGGACGCAGCAGCATACCCTGAACACACTGCCTTTGTTCCATTATAATTAAAATTTCTATCATATTTGATGTTCAAACTCATTTATAAAGACTCAGTGCCTCAAGTCATTCAAATCTCTCAAAATCTAAAATAAGTATTACAATAAGTTTGTTTGAAATAATTAAACACTTAACATTTCAAAACGCATTTAATCTAATAAATATAATTCTTTTAGTAAAATGAATTTTTACAAATGCAGTTATGTTATGGGTATACGTTAGTATACAGTGTATAATAAATGAGTTAACGATTTAGCACATACCTACCCCGTGAAAGCACAATAGTGATAAGCACGTGCATGTCAGTATACCTATTAGAAGATAACAATTATTACAATTCGATTACAAATAACTCAAATAGGTATTCGCAATTTTATTATTGAGAAAAATATTTAAAATAAGTAACATAATCGTTCGATTATTAATAATTGTTCCAATAGGTATTTATAATATCTTTGAGAAAAATACGTACTTTAAAGAATTAGAAAAATATCATATTTTTCCTTGCGACATATTATTAATGTCGATGATAAAATTAGTTACAGATGATTAATTGAACGTTAAAAATAATAATAATAGGTACTTACAATTATTTAATCTTAAATTTAGAAATGTTTTCAAACAATAATTTTTTAACGGTTATTGACAACTAAAACTATTATTGAAAAAATTCAAACATATATTGAAATAGAAAATATATTTTGTTTTAAAACTACTATTTGGCAGATCTCAGTAAAAGTATAGCGGTTTGCCAATGCCACACAATATTATATTTGGCTATTAGGAATATGTACTCTCAGCACTTCCATAAACAATTTATTTGTTCCGTGATATAAGTATACTTATCATCGTGGAACAAATACAACCATACCTTATAACACCACAGTCCTTAGAAAATATTAAATTTAAGATTTAAGATTTTCTAAGAACGTGCATACCACGTACAGACGCATGTAGAAACTCCGGAATTTGCACAATTACATTTTAATTTCGGAATTATAAGGTCGGTAACATTGCTTTCCGGGATTATACGGCCTTCCCCACGTATAATTTTACCTATGCAGTACGAATGTGTAGATTATTATTTTTATGACGTTAAACTTTTCATGTAATCGCACGAGTACGGAAATTAGTGAATGAAGTGATACATTTTTGGTTGTAAGGTATCCATTAAACTTCAAAGGTTAATTTTATTGTGAACATATGACGGAAATTTATGAATAAAAAAGCTGGATGCATTTCGCACCATGGGTATTCTTCACTTCTCTAGTAAGATACGCTTGGTGTGTTTAAATGTCAAAGAAACAATAATTAATTTCTCTATTAAATCGATTCTGAGCGGAGCTTAGGTGTAATAATATATAGCGATAATATTATTAGGTAGTTTTATATTGAATTAAAAAATGACAACTGATTTTAACAAAAATAACCCATACGAATATATGGGTAAGCTAATATAAAATGTTCAACCCTTAAAACAAAACCAAAAAAAATGCCGGACATACTTCGCACGACGGGTGGTATTCTTTTCACGGGCGTATTAAATTTTAAAGAAACGATAAATCATTTCTTCAGTAAAACGATTCTGAACGAAGGAAGTTAATAATATAAGAAAAAAAAAAATGTTCGAAAAATGTCCAAAATTTTTTTTCACATTT
>JAIPRM010004415.1:0-23039 GCA_025469315.1 Stegophylla sp. TES_Ste_2020 | reverse complement strand
TTTTTCCAAAAAAAACATTGAAGAATTGAGAAATTCAAAAAATGACCTCTTTAAAGTACAATCTAGAGGCGAATCGGGTTTCAAAAAATTATTGATCGAAACTTTTGGACAAGTATTTCTATACGAATAGTTGTACATACAAAAAAAAAAAAAAAATAAAAAAAATAAATAAACACTAGCTTCTTCACTTCGTTGAGAATCTAAAATATAGTAACATAATATTATAATATTTTTATGCGTGATTACGCACAGAGATATATACAGGCAAATATCGATATTATACCTTTTAAATAGGCTACTTGATCATTACATTACCATAATTGATGAGATTTATAATTTTCTTTTTAGTGGCATTCTTTGAGGTCAAAAATAAAAATTAATTAAGTTTAGCATATTCGATAATTGACTTAAAGTTTCAATGAAAATTAAAAAGAAAAAAGCACGTGTAAATTTTAAAAACTTTAAAATGTATTAAGCAAAATCAAAAATAAAATTAAAAAGATGATTTAAGAGTTAAAATATTATGAGAAATAAGTTTTAAGTATTTATTAAGAATCTTGGAAATTCCTTTTAGTTTTTATATAGCTAATTCACCTAGGATATTTATGTTATAAATTTATTTTTGATTTGAAGATATAATCCTTGTCAATATTAGTTCAACACAATGGAGTTATCGATTCAGTATTATTAATCATTAATATCAGATTATATTTGATATACATCTTAGCCGAACTAAACAGGTTCTCTGCGAGTTCGATTGTCCGAAACTTCATAAATAGCTTTGGACTATTTCTTAAATTCAAAATAGTTTGTACAGTATATCGTTGTGACACGTTTTAATGTTGTTAAATTTGTATCTGAAACGTACATATTGAAGATGCGTTTTGTAATACGGGAATTACATTTGAACACGTAATGAGCGAAATAGTTAAATGAGAGAGAACAACAAAAAGAGATGGACGAAGTGGATTATGGGTGTTTAACTGGATAACAGTGGATAATAGCAGAACAAGCTATTCCGAATAGGTTAGGTTAGGATTGGAAATTGAAGGATGTTTATGCATTGAAATTGTAGTAGGAAAGAAAGTCGAACAAAACGTGATCAAAAATTTGGAATGTGTGTTAAAAGTTACACTTGGTTAGAAACGTTAAAAGTATAAAGACGTCGTCGTGTAAAAAGAAGTTGCGTAAAGAAGAAAAACATTATTTCGCCGAGGATTTTAAATGTAAATGTCAATAAGGAGTTATAAATGGTTAGAAAATGTCTATAGCTGTAATGGAGTAGACGTGGGGATAGACCTGAACGGACTAAAATTAACGATAAAAAAAAAAATCGGAGCATACATCGCATCATGGATATTATTCAATCCTTGGATAGGGTATGTGTGTACGTGTGTTGAATTTTAGAGTAACGATAAACCATTTCTTCAATAATACGCTTGATTAATGGAATAAGTGTATTAAACAGGAAAGTTATTTAATTTAGAAAATACTAAGCGTCGCCCCTCCCAAAAAAAAAAAAAAAAACACTCAAAAACACATAGATTTTTTGAAATTTGCATAAGGATAATACCTTTAGGAAAGAGGGCTAAATTCAAAAATTTAACATAATATGAGCCCTCCCGATTTTTCATTCCAATTACACCAATGATGCTTTATTAATATTTTAGACGTTATTCAATTTTAGATTTTAAACGAAGTGAATGAAGAAAATTTGTGATTAAAAACACTTTTAAGTAATTAAAATTACTTCGAATATTATATAATATTCTGAAAGAGCTTAATACTTTTCATAATTTTAGTAGCCTAATTTTATTTTAATTTATCAATTACTCAAGTGATATGCACATTTTAAGTTTAAAATGGCGGAGTGGTGATAAAAAATTATTTCTAAGTAGTCTCTTATCCATTCTGTTACTCCAAACTTAAACATAATGTACCATTTAAACTTACTGGTCTACAAAGAAAAAATTTCAAAAAATATATTTCCTTTTAAAATATTAAGTTATTGGCATGTAGCTCCCCAGTAGTAGTTGCTTTAACCGTTTTAGAACACTAACAATATTTTAAAACACATTCACAAAAATTATTTTTTCCTCAAATATGTAGTTTTAGATTGTATACAATGACAATTCAAATTTGTGTACAATACAGAGTCAATAATGGGGCGTAAACATGCGCTTAAATAAATTACTTTGTATTTACGTTTATGCTTCTAAACGCTCATCGTACTCTTTTAGAATAAGTCGTCTCATACTGTATTTACGTCAACTGGTAATATAATATTTATAGACACAATATTTTACGTGTAATTTAATTAAAGTAGACAACCATTAGGCGTACACAAGTATTAAAACACTTTAATCATAGCTCGCTCATCTATAAAACGCGTGAAATCATAATATGTCGAGTATATAAATGAATAAATCCAAATTCATGGATTTATTGATTTATATTCGTTTTGTCTATACGTTGACTATAGCTACTGTTGAGGATTGAACCCATAACACATAATTTGGGAATGATTATACAATAATATTTCAACCATTCGGCGTATTATTCATAATATCCACTATTAAATTATAAAACCACGAATATGAAAATGAAAAAAAATACTGTTTAAATGAAATATGAAAAACATATAAGAGTTTTTCTTCGGTTGTTCAGTATGTGCTCATTATTATCAGGATGTGTGTCACATGATTAGAAGAGCTCCAGTTACATTGCTTACAATTTAGATTACATACTCAAATTAAAAAATCAAAATATCGTACCTATATTGTTGTTTAAAACTACTCGGTAAACAGAGCTTCACGTCGTGACACGAACATGGCCGATATGAAATCAGAAATAGGTGTATACTTTATACAAGGAACTTGACGCAGTCTCGAAATATATCTACAAAACCATAAAAAGCTCTTATCACCTTGTTACTCGGCTCACTGATGCGGTAAAGTAGATCGGGAAAAATCTTTATGCAAACAACTTTTACTCTCCGACGCGTCACGTTAGAGGGAGGTCTTTACCCTTTTCCTTATCTCATTAAACAACAATCCGACAAACGTCTAACCCAGCCAACGCATACACACTCAAACAAACTAATACTAAATTAGAAACTTAATTTGCTCAGAACCGTCTTAAAGCGTATATATCATCAAAACTTAACTCAAAATCAAATATTCGTCTTTGTAATATAGTTTTTTTAACTCGTTTGTCTGTACGGAATATAACTTTCAGGTGTCATAGTTTAAAATTAAGTACACAACAATACAAATATTTCAATCAAAAATCGAAATGCTCCCGTCTGAAAAGCAGTTATATGTCTAAAATACCAATTTTTCAGGAGAAAAAAAAACATTTAGGTGATGTCCATAGGTCATTGACACGCGCAACGTGGAAGTCATTATATAGACATAGAGAATAATTTAATCACGATATGGACATATCCGTTTTTTCACGCCATGGGCCTCACGATTTATACTTACATATCTGTGAAAAACAATACAATTTTTGTTACGAAACTGCTTTTCCATGGGAGCACTTCACCTTATGCTTATCACCTACAACAATGCGGATTGAATGAAATTACCGTACATTCACCATTCACACTTATATAGATACTCTCTGTTACTTTAATGTAGCCAAACAACATTACTTCATCATAGTTTACATAGTCTTTCTCTCGAAACTCCTTTCCTGGGAAACTATCTCGAAAAGCTCGAATGTACACAAACGAGATATATAACTTGAATAATTAAAAAAAATTGATGAACGATTATAAATTTAACTCAAAAGTTCATACCGAAGTGCTATTGCGGGCTTCTTCCACGAAGTCGAATATTCTAATAAAAATATGTAAGAAAAAAGTCTCATTTATAACCAATGGACTATGAAGCATTGAAATATGCACGTAAATATTATGCAATCAAAAAAGTTGAAATAAGCCGTTAAATATGTATTATTAAAGGAAGATGTCGTTTAATATTATGATATAATATGATCAATTATGGACAAAAAATTACGTGTCTCTATTCTCTATAAATTTATAATTGAGGTAATTGAGAAGCATTTCAATTTTCAAATATAATCATCAAATTAATATTGGAAGTAATGAATCCAAAATTACGAGTAATATAAAAATAATGCAATTATTAGGCTATTTCTGTAAGCTGTATCGGGTAAAACCGTTAATAAAATTAATTGTAATAAAATAGTAATAGGACATATTTTGTACATATAACTACGTAATAAGTATACAATACAATTCGCTTTTAATAATATTTTTGTATGATGTGAAATTGAAATAATATTATTTCGTTAATTTTATTTATAAATTTTTATTTAAAATTATTCTAAATTGTAAGTTATGCAATAAAACCTTTTATGTATACATTGAAAAGTTTGCATTTCAAAACCCAGCTACCTCGAAAACAATTTGACGTCGAATCAAATTTTTTTTGTTTATTTACCGTACCAATTATGCAAATGCATAAATCCCCGTCGAATCCTGTTTATATTCTTATCGTACAGAATTATTTGAACAGATCACACGATTTTCTAATAATAATAATAATAATAATAATAATAGATCAAACTATTTATAACACGCATTTTTCAGTGGTTTCGCATCAAAGCTAAATTCAGACCGAGCAGATTGAAAGCTATAGAGTTACGACACTAAGGTACATAACTAACGACGTATATTGACATAAAGTGCCGCAATTCCGATTACTGAGGACCGGGTGTAAACTAATTAAAAAGGCCCTCGGGTCATAAATCAATAATGAGGCTCGTGTTAAATAATTTCTGGGGCCATCTGGTAGCACGGGGCAGTGTTAACGTAAATTAATTTTCCCGAAAACTTTCGTAATGTACCATCAATTATATTTTACGAATACTGCATAACGCACAACGGTTAATGTTTACACTTACGGTTTACCACGGCTGTATGTAGAAGCGGGTGTTTTATTTTTTTAGATTCTGAACGAAGTGAAGAAGCTAGTGTTTTTACAATGATGTTTATTATTATTTTTTCTTCTTTTTTTTTTATTTATTTATTTTTTTTTTTGTGTACAACTTTTCGTATAGAAATACTTGTCCAAAAAATTCGATCAATAACTTTTTAATAGCGGATTTGCTTCTAGATTGTACTTTAGAGAGGTTATTTTTTGAATTTCTCAATTCTTCAATTTTTTTTTTTTTTTTGGAAAAAACTACCCAAAATTTGACAAAAACGTCTCGGAAGCCATCATTTTTTGATCCGAATTTTATGAAAATTTAAACGTAGATAGAAAATTTTATAAGAAAGATTTCGGCGCAAGAAAATTTTGGAAATATTGAAAAAAAAATTTTGGACATTTATTTTTTACATTTATTAACTTCCCTCGTTCAGAATCGTTTTATTGAAGAAATAAATCATTTCTTCAATCTCATCCGTCCTGCGAAGTATGTCCGGCTTTTTTATTATAAATATAATATGTATTTATTTATTTTCTATTGTTAATTATTGTAAGTCGGAGCTATGGAAAAGTTCGTTGAAATTGATATCTGTCGATATTGTATCGAGTAAACTCGGTACTTCATTACCATTATAACAGCTTGAAAATATTGGTATGTGTATTACGTATGCTTTTGCTGAATTCAGTGTTTTGGTAGCAAAAATATTATTATGTTTCAGTACGCTATTATCATTCCGAATGCTTTATCATTAAGTTTTAATCACGATAAGGCATTACAAATTGTCAACACTCGGTATTTGTATAATTTGCTCTATATGTATAAGTACTTAATGCCTATTACCTAAAAATTATACCGTGACAGTGACTGAACATTAAAACGAGTCTTTCTGTATTTTTATTATGCTTTTTTTATGAACTTTCGTTTAGTTAAACGTCATAGCAAAATACATTCGACAAACCTGTGTATAATTAGAGGCAATAAAAAATGTCTTAAAATATATTTTGTTAAACGTAAATCGAATGGGCTCGACGCCGGAACATTTTTACGGCTTGTTAAACTACTATACATTGGTTGCTCTATTTAGAAAATATAATCCCATTGCAATGCGTTATTTAGGGAACTATGCGATTCCGATTTGAAGGCGATTTTGATTTGCAAAGAGTAGGGTTAGGATTTCATAGAATTTTTTTTGGGGGAAGTCCAATATTGTTAAAGAGTAAAAATACGCTAGTTTACTTTTTAATATTATTGCATATTATTATAAAGGTTTTTTCATAATAACTGCATATTTTAAGGTTTGAAATTTTTAAGTCATATATTTGGGTTTATATACACATGTATGCATATTGTTACATATTTTGATTTTTTTTAAATAACTGCATATTTTAAAGTTTTCAAAATTGTTGGGTAATACTTTTGAATTTTTTCGTAAAATTTTCAAATCTATCAACTAATATTAGTATTTTAGACCCTGAAAGAAGCAAAGAAGCTTATGGATTTACAATGATGTTTTTTTTTCCGTTCTGTAAACATTTTTGCGTATAGAAATATCGATCCAAGAGCCTCGATCCACCATTTTTTCATTCAATCATCGGTTCTACTGGTTCTAGATAATACTTTATACTAAGCATTTCTCAAAATTCGCATACTTTCAAAGAGTTACACTTGTCACTTTTGCTAGTAACCCCCCTCCCTTATCCTACACTACTCTGTAACAATGGCAACCATGGCAATCATGGTAATGTAGTAATTATTGATACAAGATTATTCTATAATAACTTAATTTATGCTCAGAATCGTTTTATTGAAGATATCTTTAAAATTAAATAAACCCACCAAGGATATCCAACCCAAAAAGCGAAGTATATCCATGGTGCAAATTCTGCCCTGCCTTTTTACATTCGTTCTTGGGTTATTTTTGCCAACAAAACTGTTCTTTTGTTTGATCTTTTTGGATTATATAAAACTTCATATAAATATAAAAAAAAATCAAATAAGTTAATTGCTTATCATCTTTCATTAAATTATTCATGCTGTTTTCACTCTTACCTAACATTCTGATCGGCCTTAGGATTACAGATTGTATATAACAAATAAATAAATATGTATATATTTATAACAAAAAGCTATTTTAGTGTTTTTCTTTATACATTTAGAATAGATAATATGTATTAACTTATATGTACAAGTATTAACTGGTTTATTTCAAATCCCCAGGAGTGTGTAGATATCAAAGTTGACTAAGTACAATCGACGAACTTGTGATGGCAAAAAAATAAAGAAATATAGATTTAGTATTATAAATTACAGAATCTACATGATTCATTTAAATAGAAAGTAAATTGCATTACAATTATTAAAATAGAGTAATAAATGCTTGTATTTTTTCAAAAATGAATCGTATTGAATAACTTAACATTTGGATTATGTTGTATTATTTTTTAACTGAAAATGAAATATTGGATGTACCTATACTATTGAACACTGTACGCATTGTTAATAATTGTTATTAAGCTTTTAGTGAAATATATATTATTTTACATCCTCATATAAAATATGGATTGGTACGCCATTATTAATTAGTAAATTAACGGTATAGTTATATTACTAAAATACAATTTTGGCTATCTGATTACAGATTGACTAGAAGATAATATATAGTTGAATTTTCATTGTGGATTTTATCTCACTGAAAAATATTCGCTATTGATATACCTACGCATTACGTTCATTAAACAAGCGTGAGAATTTTTACAATCAGTTGTGTACGTGTACGGTTTAGCAGAATGTTATTATATTTAATAAAACTGTATATTTTGAGTTTTATATTTTAATACGTGTATTAATCTATTATTATCTGTATTATTGTTTTATACAGTAATACAAATGTGCATATAATTCCATTTAATGTAATAAATACAAAGACGAGAGTGAAAAAACGTCTTTTTTTTTATTGAAAATTTTATTTAACGTATTTTCAAAAGAACCGACAAGTTTGTTAAACAACAGGGTTCCATTTAAATTAAATTTTTTTTTTTTAAATAAATTGAATGTTGCCCAGGATTGTAAACATTAAGTATGTTATAATTATTATGATTGAATTACGGATAAATATCCAAAGATGATAATATACAAAGTTTGTCTCGTCAAACCAAGCGTTCGGAGAACAGAAAATACATTTATTTTTTCAATAATATCCAAGAGGATTTTACGAAATTATAAATCGAGTACAGGCAAATTTAAATTATTTAATAATTTAATTAATTATTAATTTAATTATTTAAATAATACCTAACACACACGTATATATGATATGTATATAATATTACCTATATAATAAAACACCACGTTTGGCAGGAGAAACAAGTCCTGATAAGTTATCGGCCTTGTTAAAGCGTCCAAAAATAATAATATATTTTACACAGCGTCGATGGACACTAAACTTCACCGATCTTTATTCTATATAATAAAGTATATAAGGAAAAAGTTTAAGTTTCAACATAAAAGTTTTATGAGTTTCAAGTCATGTGGAAATTTTCAGCAATGAGGGTACTGATTTTCTCGCGCGTATTTTAATATTTTTCCTTCTCTCATCGAAATTCCGTATATTGGATTTGTGTTTTCTTCTCGAGTCTCACGCGACTCGCAACCAATAGAATTTCCAATAGAATAATTTACCAATCTCTTATAAGGTCTTACGCCCTTTTAAGCCATGTATACTATCGAGTCCGTATATTTATCGATTTTGATTTGTGTTAATACCTTGAAAACTCTGAATAAAATTAATACGTTACGCATTACTTTGGATCACTTATTTTCGAAATGATAACGTGTGATAATATTTTTTCTTAAGATTAATCGCCGTTTATTTCCAATATTTTTTATGACTTAACCCAAAATTAAACCGAGATAAACAATTAGGTATACCCAAGCATCGATTAATGAACAAATAAAATGTACTTTTTTGATTAATGTTTATGACTATTGTTTTTATGAAAATGTACCTACCTAAACCTAATAGTTTCCAACGCTGGACTCTAGACTTGTTGCGCAAATATTTGTAAGTCATTTTTTTAAATAAATTAATTTAAAACTATAATTGACAATTCAATAAATCATAATCATGAATAATAAAATGAAGTTTAAGCAAATGGGAAAAAGTTAGCAATAAATTTAAATATAAAACAATAGCTGATGCATTTAAAATCAATAATAATTACAATATCAAATCAACACTCAAGTACTTACAAATCCCTTAAAATTAACTAGAAAAAAAATATAAAACACATTTTTAACCACACCTTTAGAATTATGTCTGACAACAATAATATTATGAGAAGGAAAAAGGCTTTTTTGTAAAGTTTCCAGAACTCAGTAAATAAAGATGAACTTAATTGGTATAATTATTTAAATATTTTAGGACTCAATCAGTATGTATCTCAAACAACACGATACTCAGTTTGTTGTAAAACGTTATTTTTGGGACTCGGTTCGTATGCAGCTATTGAAAATAAAATTTTGGAGTTCCCCCTCAGTAACGTGACTCGTAAAAATTCGTTAGTTTAAATATAATAATTACAATGTAAAATATCGAAGCAACATAATAATTTTTGCACCAAAATATACAATATAATATTATCAAATCGGTTAATGGGAATGTAGGTAGCATTGAAAACGTGTACAGAGTAATTAATTATTTTGAATATTTTATAAACCCTACGAAAGGTGGTTAAAGTTCAACTGAGTGTGAGAAAATTACTTATATCCTAAATGCGTGACATTACATAACTACAAACACGTCATAAACAAAGCGAATAATAATTATACCCAAACGTTGTCTCCATAGTATTTAGCAAATCTGAGCTTAGATAAAGTATTGTAAATCATAAGTTGCGTATTATGTGTATATTACTGGATAACATTGAATTGAAATTATGATCATTTAACAGTTCTTAGAAGAAAGAACGACCCCGCTCCCATCAAATACGCCATTGACATCATAAAATGTATTAATTTATAAAATTTATAAACGAAACTTCCACCAGAAATGACTTTCTAAAGGAGACGAACTGCATAAATACTGATTTCTACTAGCCCAGGGGGCAGAACGGCCTGGTGAAATTTCCTAGCACATCCGATACTTCACACAATGATTTAGTAGCCTCACGCACGAGACAGCGGAATCTGAAGTACGTGGGCTGTCAGTGCCGGGGGTCCAGAGCTGGATTTTGGATGTGGCAATAGCCCGGAATTGATCGACTGCGTCCCATGGTCAGGTAAACGACATTTTTCGGACCTTTTTCATCGGTGGTCGTCACAGCCACACACTTTCTAAAAATATCTTCGTTCAATCCCTCACGCTTTGAATTATATTAATATGTCATGCTTTTACCAAAAATAATTCTGAATCTTCCAGTTCAAATAATATGTAGAGTGGACATCAATTGTCAATATCAATAATCATATGAACATCGTTTTTTTTTTCAAAATGCTCAACATCGCACAGAAAGTCGAAAGTATGAAGTCGAAATCTCTCTACGTTAAACCACAAGTCGAGAAATATTTTCGATTTGAGGAGCGAAGCGGAGAAAACAAAGAGCGTAGCGAGTCGACCAAACACCCGGTAAACAAACCTACACTTATATATAACGTTCGTTTCATAAGCAATGAAATAATTTTGATAGAGTATTTGAAAAGGATAGGATGTAAATTTATTCTGATCTAAAATTTAAATGTTTTAATTATTAAAATCTTATATATTAAATTATTTTTACGACAGTTAATTTTATCAATTAATGTGTAATTTTTAACTGCCAATCAAATGTGTATAGTAAAGAAGGTAAACGTACTTTTTCGATCTTTTTTTTTAATATGATTGTATCCTATTGTAAAGTAGCTAAAATTAGACATTTCAAATATTTAAAATATTGTATAAAATGATATTATGAGATTGGTAAAATTAAAAATAATCAAAAACAGTGCATAATATTTAATTATTTATTGTATTGTTCGTAAATTTGTACGCATTGTACACAAACCCACATTTAAATCGGAATTTCGAACGTAAATATTTTCACATAGGCATTTTTGATTTATATTCTACAAGGTATTTTCTTAGCTCATCGATAATTACCACCGATTACCAAACCGAAATGTCCCCACGTTGCACAAGTCGAAAGACGTATATAGATTGGGCGGAGCAAAGTAATGGTGCCGAGAAGCGTAGCGATGGGTGCCAAAACACCCGCAGAAACTGTTAATACTCATCAGGTATCTCATATAAATTTATATAATATTTTAATTATTATACGAGTAAATGTTAAACTTCAATCTTTACAATAGGATGCAATCGGATAATGTCCCAAAAGCCTGTACAATTTTTACTATATTTACTATATATTTCGTTATATTTTTTCACCTGTAAGTGAGGTGTGGGGGTGCATACACAGGTTTTCTCAATTTAATGAAAGAGTTTATAATTTTATATCAGAATATTGTTAAAAGAAGCATTTTATAAAAGATCAAAACGAATGAAAATTTTCTGTTATAATAAAATATATATAAACAAAAAGAACAATTATACTTGTACGATGGTTCAAAAGCGAATATTAATTATAATTACAATTCAATAAACAACAAATATTAAAATTTAATATGTATATACTATCTCACCTCTAGGAAAACAACTTTACTATAGAATTAGGTCCATTTATTATTTAATTATTCTGTTATTATAATTTAAGCAATTATTCTTAATATACTACTTGTATATTAAGTATTAATTATTTCAATATTGCGTATATTAAAAATGTATTTCATACACCACTATTCACTATTTTTTATGGCTTTAAAAGCATGTAAAACCATATAAAAAAAGTCTTTTGAAACTTGAAAAGACCGAGTAATAGCTGTAATCATTGGTAGTGGGGGTGGGCAATTGTTCCCTTTGTCCTTTTTCTGGATCCATCGCTGGATACGGCTATTTCACTGTAAAAAATATTTGAACATTCATGAGAACCGGAGACTTATATAATATTTTTATCACTACACAGGTTATACTTGTAAAGCAAAAATATTTCAAATGGTAATAATTCAACAAAATTTTTGACGTTTATTATTCGAACTTTGCTAATTGGCCCTTTGCAGTTTTACGTTCTTTTATTTTATTTTAATCAATAATAAATGTACACTAATTTATAATATAATAGTGTAGAATTATTGAAAATTCACAGCCAAGTGTGTAGTATAGAATATAATGACAAATAGTTTCGGCAATCTATCATGTATTTATGTTATTTTTTACTAATTTCAATTTGTTATTAGTGAGTTTTTTATTTAAATTGTATAATATGTAACCTGAGTATGGCTTATAGAAGAGAATATAGTAATTAGTAATTTTCATTATGTTTAAGATTCAGAGTGGAATGAAGAACCAGTATTTTTACAATAATGTTTCTTTTTTTTTTTTTTTTTTCAATGGCAACCTTTTCGTATAGAAATACTTGTCTGATAGTTTCAACCAAGAAGATTTCAAGTCAAAATTTGATTCCAGATGTTATTTTAAATAAGTTGTTTTTTTAAATTTTTAACAGTTTTTCAAAAATTTGGAAAAAGCTACCCAAAAATTTGACAAAAACTCCTTTAAAACTTCATGAAAATTTAATTATAATTCAACAGACAATAGTATCCTTCTTAATTAAAATGTTTTCTTAATTATATGCTAAAATTACATGCACTATTTCACACTAATTATATCTAAAATTAAATAAATATTTCACGACCCCCAGTCATATAGCCACTGCCCCTTATTGTGTACTAGGTATTCAGTTCTGGGCCTGGTAAAGCGTGAAGAAAAAATTTGACATCACGAGGAAATGTTCGCGGGGAAAAGTTGCGCGAGGTAATGTCGTAAAATCAGATGAAAGCAATTTCTAAACGATAATAGCGATATGACAAAATTGTCAAGAAATAATATAATCATACTCTCGACTCGACATTTCCGTTTCCAATGACTGTCTAAATATCAGACTCTTTGATGTTCGACAGTTTATATTTTTTTTCATTTATCGTATTAAGAAGCAGTGCTGTTTTATAATAAAGTTATAAAATGCTTTTCGGATTATTTCAGAAAAAGTATAATATCTTGAACTCCCCACATTATACGCGGAAAACCCGTAGTATCCTGTAGTAGGTAGTCGTTCTCACTTCATTAGTTTCTGGTATTCAGTATAAATAATAATAATTATAATATTAATGCATTAGAACTCCGTTCTTTTTAAATTTATCGGTTTTCGGGTACGGCGGCGAAAATGCGGTCGACATTTAACGCTGTTCTTTTTCATTAAACGCTGTTCGGGGAGATGGTATACTGTGCGACAAGATTAACCTTTTTCCGAATGATCGATGTGCAAACTGCGATAAAAATAAAAGTAAATTTAATACACATACTACTAACGATAAAATACACGTCATGATGTCGTGAAACTCATGGTGAATTTTAAATTTAAAGTCATTCATGACTAGCAGTTGTTTGCTTGCCATTTTGGCTAAATGCAAAATGTTAATTCCGTTGTACAAACAGTTTAAATCAAAATGCTTTATGCAAAGCGCATTTGTTAATTTCCCTATTAAAACACTTAATATAATAATTGTTATACCTGCATGTATTATGGGACTTATAATATTAAACCATAAGTGTTACGTGTTGAAGTCAACTACGGTCGTTATGTATTTAATCGCAGTTTGTTTTGGACCATGTTGGACTTATCGATTTTATCGCAGTGTGTAAAATACATATTTTTTTATTTTTATCGCTGTTAACACACGCCGACCGTTTCGAAAAAGGTTCGCTGTTTGGTCGCTGTTTACATCCCATTTTTAGTGACACTTTTCGGTCATTAATAATTTTGTTTCTACATTATATTATAAACGGGTTGATTTTTACGATGTTGACAATAATAATTGTAGAATAAGTGCAAAACAATAATTGTATTAATACATTTTTTAACATTAAGTAGTCACTTAACTAGAATCATATAAAACCATCTCTCTTTGAGTTTATTTTTAAATTAAACATAAACGTTTCATATGTATTCAGTAAATATTTTAATTATAAAAATGTTGAATCGACAAAAGAATTGTTAAAACATTGAAATAATAATATAAAGAGGATTAAGAATTAAAATAAATGTATATTAAATGCTCTCTTATATTCTAAGACTGTATTCATTTAATTAATTAAAAAGCTCTTAATGACGTGATTCAATGAAATTGATTCATAATGTAAATATAAATTATGTATAATGATACTACAGTTTTCAATAGCACTGTGATGGAATGCTTCAATTTATTTTATTTTTCATAAAAATAAAACCCCAAAAATTATTGACCGCAAGCGCGACCAAAAGGGTAGTGACCGCAAATGTGCTGACTGCATCGGATGCCGGAATCAATTTAATGTACACCACGAGTAGGCATAACCGTATTGTGTAATGTATTATTACCTATTTTTTTTATTTTTTTTTTCTACAGCTTTGTAATAAAACAATTATTTCTGGTAATAAATTATTGAATTATTGTAGTACACTGTTATGCATATAAAATAATGCAAAGTTTATAATTTTCGGGTAGCCTATAACATTTATAATAAATTATATTTTATAATCAACTAGCTATTTAAAACAGATATTAATGATATTATGTACTACCGAACTATTGAATATTTGACCAAAGCCACGTTATTATATCAATAATTATTATTATCCATTCACAATTTATACCCCGCTGTGGAATATACAATTCATTAGCACTTCAAGTCTCGAGAGGACAAATAAATAAACTGAGGCTTTGAGTTTCGATTTTTCCCTTTTAGTAAACCATTGTCAATAAAAGTTAAATGGAAATCATAGTGACTTTTGATGTTTAAAAAATAACACTTCTACCAGAATGAGGTATAAAAAAGTCTGGCATATTAAACGCACCATGAGAATTCTTCGGTGTTCGGTTAGAGGGATACTCTTGGTTGGTGTGTTTAAAACGTTTTTCAGTAAAGCTTCAATTAATTACTCGTATATAAAACAATAATTGCCAGTCCTAAATCGTGTGTTTAAAAATTAAATAATAGAATAATTTGTATATATTTAATTGTTCATGAGAAACATCAATTTTACCGTATTATGAAGTTTAAAAGTCGTATAATTAAAAATTAATCAATTGGTTTAGACAAAAATATATATCATATTTTATAAGCTTATATTTGAGTTAGCTTGTACAATATTTCCCAGTCCAAAAAGAATAAAATTTATTTGTTATGAAATAATAATGAAAATAAGTCAACCATTTTTCGTATTAACAGTCATTTAAACCATAATTATTCTAATTTTAAACACTTGTAAAAATTATTTATTAAGCCTACCTTGAAGCACATTGGACCATAGCTGGAAAAAATATGTGAGGAACCTTTTGGTGGAAAAAAAAATAAACGGATAAAGAATAAAAGTTTTGTAAGATTTTAATTAGAAGAAAAATCATTATTTTACCTTAAAAATCAATTTCGTATACATTTTAAGTTTAAATGATTATAGAAGGAAATTTCATAGTTTTTATACATATATATATATATATATTTATACACATTTCATTATTTTATATCATTATACTTTGTTTTTGTAAACCACCGAATTTCGATATTTACCGTGAAATATTCAATTTGTTAACAATAATGGCTTGTGGCGGACGACTTTTCAGACACATGAATATTATGAGCCCCGTTTTCACGACAATCAAATTGACAAATGACATTGTGGAACTTTCGTGTACACTTGACGCATTATTCGTAATATATATTTTTTTTTTACTTGATAATTTTCTTACACGATTTTTTACTTAACTCTAAAATAAATATCGCCGTGTAAGAATTTATCATGCTAAATATTTATTTTACGGGTTTCTTTCATTTTATAATATTTGTTTACCAGAATGCACTGAAGTGATCAAACAACGTCAATATTTTACGTATATTTCACTGTTTTTTTCCATTTCAATTGTTCTAATGAGTAATCCTTTATAATAATTTTGGTCTGTAGTCGTAAAATATTTAAGATTCTGCAAATGCATTAAAACTATAGCTACAACATAATATTTATATTGGGCTCATCGGGTCCTTTATTAAAAAATATAATATACAGAATGCCCCAGTACCAGTGGCGCCGATCTATATGTTCAGGTATTGCAGTTGCAATACCTACTTTGGAGGTAGTACTGAATAATACCATTATTTTTTTTTAGTAGGTAGTAATGACCAAATAATTAGGAGGTATATATAGTACACGATTTTAGATAAAATAAAATTGTCAGTTATAATCATGCTTCATCGTGTTATTATTTAAATTATTCTATTAGTAATCGCGCTTTCTGTTTTACTTTCATTGTTTTACCCTCCAAATTTGCAGACACTGGTTTTCAATAAGAAGTTATTAAACTGTGTTTAAATCTTTATGGAACTCCTTAAAAAAAAAAAAATAATGGCAAAATAGTGTTTCAGAAGGGAGGGGGATAGGTACGTACAGAAAAATGATGGTGGGTTAGTATAGACTTTTTAAACCTGCAATATTTTTCAAAATTGATTTCGGCGCTATTGCCCAGTACGATTTGATAAACGCAATAACTTTTGTTCTATTAATTATAATTTTAAACTTTTTATTAAAAAAAATATTTCTAAAGACTGCGCTACAGCAATAACGTATAATATGAAAATAATTATTTATTGAAACTATTCCGTAATTAATTATAGGTGTTTTAGAATAATATTCTAAACGATTCGCGATGACTGCAGTAACTTCTCGAATAAAACACAAGACACTCTTCAATATAGGTAATGATAAACATTACCTACGGTTTTCGACACATTGACAGAATGTTAACAATATACGAGCGCTTGATAGCAGAATCGAGTTATTGTGTACGAGTAGTAGTATGCGTATTTATAACGAACGTCTAAATCAACGCCACGTACGCACGTCAACATTTTCATAACAAAAAGAAGGAAACGTGCGCGAGGAACTTAACTCAAACTGTCATTACCAATGATTTCGGTACTCACTTTTGACTTCTGTATGTATATACATATATATATATATTATATAAACTACCTTCGAGTTTCGAGTTAATTACTTCACGGAATGCGGGTCATGCGAGTAACACGAGCCAACCAACAACATTCTTCGTACGCGTCTTTTGCTTCGGTACCCAAAAAACGATTGGAGAAAAAAACGAAAAACTTAAGTTTCGGAAATCGTTCTCATATAACGAACGAACCTCGTATTAATCAAATTAATAACATTACGAACCACGGTTGTAGACAGAATTCTATCTACATAGATTCTATCTACAATCGTGTTACGAACCGACTCTCGCCCGGCGAATAGATTCCGCCGCGTTAAAATCAAAGGGGTTATATTTTATTTGCAGAATTCAACCCGCGAATGTATATAATATTTTATATTGCGCAGTAACGAGAAGACTATATTATTGTAATACCCGACGACATTCATCAACCAATGAGAAATTGCGCGAAAACCGTCCGATTCAAATAATATATGCTATTTCCGCACGCGCGGTGTGCAATATTAATTCAGATTATGAATGAAATGTGGAGAAATTTATCTTCTGAAACACACCGACATTAATCTAAAAAGTGAGTCATCGAATTTCGCGTCTTTATTATTATTATTCGGTCGGTTATTGATGTTCTTTTAGGAAAAACCGCATAAATTACAAAAGTACTGCTCGTATTTAATGTGCGTAAGTATATATAATATATTATTAGATTTCGAACGGGGCGAGAAATCTATTGGTCCTATTTTCTCGGAGAACTCTCTTTGGGACAACAAAAACGTTTTAAAACTTTACGCGGGGGACGGGCAAATCGGCGAATAAAAATCGACCGTAGATGATACAGAAAAATGTTTCATTGACCGAGAAAATCGATTTCACTGATTTCAAAATCGTCAAAAATTATTTTCAACTATAGTTTATTTCAGTATATAAACTAAAATAAAATTATCACTTTGAAATTGTAAACAGTAAAAAAAAAAAAAATCGTGATTAAAAACGATACTCACATTAACATACATTGCTTAAGTTTTTAAATGAAAAACTGTATTCAAATTACATTTTCGGAAAAATAGATATATTATTAATATTGAATAACTACACGATTGACAAAATGTACGTCATGAAAAACACGTGTTCGTAACTCAAATCCATTCCATAATAAAACCCGAAGTGAACAAAATATTGAGAAAACTAAAAATAACAAAAAATGCAATATTTTTGAAAATTGACATTCGTAAAATAAACTTGAATTTCAATTGAAAATCGTTTTCGGTATTAAAAAAAATATATTCACACATTCTGTGTTTGGTTTTATAAACAAAAAATATATCTACCTTTTAAATAAAATAATTATGCCGTATTAAATAGGAAAGAACATAAATAATTATTCTTAATAGTGTTGACGAAAATATTAAATTGAATTTGGAAGTTGATACGGATTTTTTTTTTCACTATTAATATTATTATACTTAATATATATACTATACTACATGTCTACATCATCAGTTTATTCACTGCAGGATTAAAAATGTTCATCGACGATTATTCATAAAACACAAGGCAAAATTACATAAAATAAAAGGAAATAATGATCTTGATTAGCAAACAACTGCCAAAAAAACCGAATCAAGATTCCCAAATTGAATTTGTTATTAGATAACTCAAAATTTATGTTAAGAAATCTTAATTTTTTATAATGAGTTCAAAAATAATATTAATGCATATCGCTAAAAATCATAGTGTTATTTGTGATTTTTCGGCATACGTTTGTCAAAATTATAATGTAATAACAACACAATGTTTTTGACGTAGTTTTACCATTATGAATGTGTTTGTTTATTGGGTTTACGATTTTATTTGTTTTTTTTATTCTAAGAAGATGAAATTGGCATATTATGTAAAACTGCGGAAAAACGATAAATTTATGGTACTTACGTCAGTTGCAGGTTTTTAGGATTTGCACGGTTCGAGGTAAAAATAATACGTATTGAGGCATATAATGATATCGGGTTAGGACAACTATATTTATAAATGTATTTATTTAATAATTGTGATATAGATTTGATTGAATATAATGACATGGATGGTTTCAAACTACGTGTAGATATCATACTTTTAATTAGAGCTGATCAACCGCTGGCGTTATCCAGATATCAATCAATATATTAAATATTCGTATTATTGCCGAACGGAGGGGGCGATCACCCCTCCCTGGTTTCGCCCCTGTGTAGTATTACTATATTATATAAAATTGACTACAAAGCCTAACTAAAAGGAAAAGCAAGCATACCGTGGTAGTTGTTGCCTCTTGACCGGATATCCAGCTAAATTGATTTACACAACGTGCACATTGTAAACAATATAATACCAATACACATTACGGTCGAAACTTGAATTCTGATTACCCTTTGAATGTAATCGGTCATGTACGGCATTATTTCCCCACTGTTTTCAAAACAAACCGTAAAAGAACACAAATGGCGTTGTACGCGGTTTGGAATGCAAACGCAAAGTTTGTTTTTACTTACATAATAATTAAAACCTACTAATAATATACAGTGATTTTATTTGAAACATTTCAAACGAACGGGAATATTTGAGCTTTTCTCGCTCGTAGGTATTTATAATATAAAATATTAGTTTCTGTGTTTATGAAAATAGTTTTAAATTAAAATTTGAAAAGCACCTTCTACAAAATACACTACCTCCGCCAAATCGTTTTCGTATTAACTAAAAAAAATCTTATAAAGATATTGATTAAATATTTTTTGATATTATGTTGTTTATTACATTTTCGTTCTGAGAGAAACACAAGCATTTTCATGTTTATACTTACTTTTTCCTTCAACTATTGCTTTTATCGATGGCTTATTTCAAGCTACTGACTGCTATTGTTGCAAATAATTACTTAAACTGTATTTAAGAATTTGAGATTTGAATTCTCATTTTGATATGTAAATAAAAGTTTAAAATTTTGAATTAAGGGATGATTGGATTTTCTTTATAACACCAAATTTCATAATGCGTTTTTTTCATATAGAATCCATTAAAGCTCTTACATTAGAACTCAGACTGTTATTATATTATAATACTCAAAATCGTTCGTTTTTAATTATTTAATAAACTGTTATATTAATTTTTGGAAATTTCAGTCGTGTAGGGTTAGGAATTATATTAAGTACTAAAAATGTTTAAAATATGCAATCATCAGTGCACTAAAATATGCAAAACTCGTAACGTAAAGTATCCACATGAATGTAATGATAAACAAAACGCTGTAAACGACTTAAATACAATTAATTTTATTAAATAAAAATATTAAACTTAACTATTAACTAGTATAAATATCTTATTAAAATGTATAGTTTATGTTATTATAATCCGCTGTATACGTATTTCATTATGCATATTCACTCACATTTATATGAAAAAGAAACACGCAAAAATCAATTAAAAAAAAATTATTTATATTATACTTATAAGTTGTATGTATATGTATATTACCTTCAGGATAGTTATAGTAGGTGACTGATGATTTCCATCAATTCGATGTTTCAAGAAACTTTTAGGTTATTAAATTTCATACCGATTTTTTTAAAACAAATAAGTTGTGTACAGAAATATAAAAAAAAATACCTAAATACAACTTTTTCAATATAATATGCATTATGTTTTCAATATTGAATCATATTTCTGAAAAATCTTAAAATGTCACAATAATGAAGAATGTGTTGTGTTTTTAATGATAAAAAACATGTGTATATAAGTGTCGATGATGTTAAAAATGTGTTAGACAGAGGTTGAGATTTACATATGATAGACAACATTTTTACTATAATTAAGGAATTTAGTAATAAGAAAAAAGTTAATAAATAGCATTATGTTATAACAAACAATATTACTAGGAAACCGTGAACAGTATTAGCATAGCATTACAGCAGAATGTTTTAAATATGCAATAAACTATTATGTAAAATCGAATTGGCTCAGATTTATTTATAATATCTTACCTGGATACTTTTTAAACAGTTTGATTAAACAAGATATTTATATATATATATATATATATATATAAAATTATTTTATTTCATGCATTTGCATATTTTTTATTAAAATTTACATAAAATTCCTGTCCCTATGTATTCCTTTTGTGTAAATCTTCTTAAAAAAACTTAAATTTATACAAGAGGTTGTAATAATTATTTTTAAAATAAAAATAATTATTTATACTTTATTCAATTGATATTTTGCGCGATTTTTACATAATATCTGAAACGATAAATATACAAATTAGCTTACAACAAGTTAAAAATGTCCCATACACTGTACGAATGAAACATTTCTATGGTTATGTTACTATAAAAAATAATATCCAAGGTAATCCTCTTCAATTCCGTTGCTGTGTTTAATGTTTATTTTATTTACAAGTGTATTATACATTACAATATTAAAAATTAAAATAAAACATAAAAAAGTTTACTCGTAGAACGGAGAAAGTTCTCGAATAATTATGATTAATTGCTTGAGATCATATGTATACGAATAATAAAAAATGAAAAAGTTATAACAAATTTTATTCGACGAAACTTTTGCGCAACAGTAATTATTTAATACTTATGTGATGCTATCCGCGAATCGATAATTTTCACGAACGTTTGTTCAAAATATTACAGTATTGTATTTACTCGACATCGAACAATGCACGTTTGACGATCGAATAATGAAATCACCCTAAAAAAAATATATCCTTTTTCAGCTTTATCTCGTAATTTATTATGACGTCTTGTTATTATAATAATATTATAAAGCCACTGACGCTGGAAAGTACCGTGTACACCGGTATTTAGATGAAAATAATGTTTGTGCTTTGTAAAAGGAAACGCGCGGTATATAAAACTACTGGCGGGAAATTGTGTAGTTATACTACGTACGCAGGTTAATAAATAGGAAATATTTTCGGTAGAAGGAGCTCAAGTACCTCGGCATATTTGATATATATATATAAAACGTCATATTTGGTGTGTGCACGGTACTTTGCACATCTTATTCGCTCCATCGCCATATTATGTTGACATGTCACACATGTGATGCCTCTTATGGAACATTAGTTTATAAATATATTATAAAAAATATGTTTCACTTGATAATATATATTATATAGTCTATTAAAATAATAAAAAATTAACATTTAATTGACTGAAATCTTTATGGTCTATACGATAACGTTAAGTACGTATAAAACGTAACGGTATTGTATATATTAATCATACACAACTTATTTGAAAGTCTAATTCTTTTAGATTATATTCAAATTTCAATAGAACACATCACTTTTGGGTACTTTTGCAATTTTCCTTTTGTAATTTTTTTGTAATCATTCCAAGCAGGTTGATAATGTTTTCCTTATTGCCATCATATTGTGTATTTTTCGACAATGAATACGATGGTGTGAATTAATATCCACGCGCATCAATAGTTTCCCAATTATTTTATTCTATTTCGAAAATTCAATATTTTTTATTATTATATTAAATACCTATTACTTCACTCGATGGCAGCAAAGTCGTCGTGGCCCAACGGTTTAATGTTGACACCAAATTGCGACGGTTCCGAGTTCGATTCTTACCTAACATCTAAAATTTTATTTCTATAGAATCTTTTTTAGATTCTGAATGAAGTGAAGAAGCTAGTGTTTTTACAATGATGTTTATTTTTTTTTCTGTGTACGACTTTTCGTATAGAAATACATGTCCAAAAGTTTCGATCAATAACTTTTTGAAACCCGATTTGCCTCTAGATTGTACTTTAAACAGGTCATATTTTGAATTTCTCAAGTCTTCAATTTTTTTTTTGGAAAAAACTACCCAAAATTTGACAAAAACGACTCGAAAACCATCATTTTTTGATTAGAATTTTATGAAAATTTAAACATAGATAGGAAATCCTATAAAAAAGATTTTCGCGCA